>JAUMHN010291298.1:0-15642 GCA_032360265.1 Heliamphora ciliata
AAATGTTTCTCATTAATATGCTAGGGATCAAGAATAAAAAATCTAAAAAGTAAGGCTTTTCAGTATACATTCCTAACACATCCTCGTATCAAAAGTCCGTGGGCAAGACAAGAGGTCATGGCAATACAAGACTTCTCATGGGCCTAGGCTATTATGATGTACCTTGAGGCGGGGGAATTGCTGGAGGATAAGAAGGAAGCTAGGAAGTTAAAATTTAGAGCCATGGGATATACCATTTTAGCGGGGGTCTTATACATAAAGGGGATCTTGGCACGCTACTTGCGCTGCGTATCAGAGCAGGAGGCTGAATACGTGCTTAGGGAGGTTCACGAAGGGGTGTGCGAAAACCACTTTAGAGCTAGGTCCTTGGTTAGAAAGTCGCGAGGGCTGGATATTAGTAGACTACCTTGATGAATGACACCAAGGACTACATCAAGAAATGTGACAAATGCTAACATTTTGCAAATATCGCAAAAGAATCTCCGGCTAATCTGATGGTGTTGACCAGCCCTTGGCCCATTGCGTAGTGGGGTTTAGATCTAGTTGGGCCGTTCCCTGTGGAAAAAAGATAGATGAAATTCTTGGTGGTCGTCATAGACTATTTACCAAGTGGGTGGAAGCCGAACCACTGTCTAAAATCACCGAAGGGAACATCATCCAGTTTGTATGGAAGAACATCGTTTGCAGCTTTGGAATCCCAAGGGTGCTGGTTACGGATAATGGCAAATAGTTTGACAATAGGAACCTCAGGAAATTTTGTGAAGAACTCAATATTCAGCTGCATTTTTGTGGCACCGGGATTTTGGGGTTTTGAAAATGGTCAAAAATAAGGAAATTCAAAGATGTTTGAAAAATATTTTAGCACCTTAAAAGCCAAATTTTGAAAACTCTCTTTTTGTTGAAATTGGAGTTGCCACTTAATTTTTGAGAAAAATTAAGAAAAACAAAAATGACCACTGGTATTTAAAACGTTAATTAGAGAAAGAGGGTTCGGGGAGGTACGAATCGAAAAAGATGTTAGGTACCCCGTTCGCCCAACCGTAAGGTTGGCCTCTACTAATCATCATTGGTTTTTTAATAAGATTTCTTAAATGCATACAAATAAAGAAAGTGGAGGCAAAGAGAGAATATCCAAAATTAAATACGAAAAATACTTAGCATACGCATATAGTATGCCAAAATAAAGCAAGTATTAAAAAAAAATTCTAAGTCCTACGGCATGTAATTCTAATTAAAGGATTCATGGTGCAATCCCACGTGCAATGGTTTAAAAAGAACAAAAATATGCTAGAAATAAACATGATTTTTTCTAACAATATCTAAAAAAGAAATCTAAACTATTCTAAACACGATTTTAAAGCATATCCTAAAATTAATATACTAAATATACATATTATCAAATTGTCTAAAAGTATAAATAAACGTATGTGAAAATCTTATATAGAAATAAAGTTTATCAAATAATAAAACTAATAACAAGTATTTTATATATTAATATGATAAGAAATTATTTGAAGATTTAATTTGAAAGGAAAAGAAATAAAGAGGAAGCTTACAAAAGAAAAGTTAAACCAAAAGAAGAATGTTGAAAAAGGCTCATTTAAACTATTAAAAAGAAAACCTAACTATTTGTACTTTATATTTTTAAAACAAACAAAAGAAAAATAAAAGAAATGAAATGAACAAGAGGGTTTCGATTATTATTAAAAGAGAAAACTATACTACCATTTGAAAGATGAATATAAGAAAAGGAAGAAGAATATTAACTAGTACAAAAGGGCTTTTTGTGATTTTTGAGTTTAGCAAAATGGAAGAAAAGAAAAATAAAAGAAAGACTATGAAAAGCAAAATAAAGCTAACATTAAAAGAAAAATAAGGTGGAACATTACATGAAAAATAATGCTAAAAGAAAAGAAAAGAAAATGCTATTAAAGAATATTACACTATTATTAAAAGAAAAAAAAGCAAATAGAAAATAAAAATTAGTAAAGGAACATTAAATTAATACTAGTGAAGGAACATTAAACTAGTATTAAAAAGAAAGAAAAGAAAACAAAATGGAACATAAAAAGAAAAATAAAACTACATTACAAGAAAAAGAAAAGAAAATGAAATAGAATGCTATTAAAAGAAAAGAGACTAAATACAACTATTTAACTTGCAAATATGAAGGTAGTATTGACAACTATACCCATATAAATGTAAGTGTATTATTATAACAACAACGACATTGTTTAGTCATATTGTTAAATCATGTTAGCACTATTTAATATATTTAATAAATTTAATGCTAGTAAACAAATAAACAAAATAAGTAAGCTAAATAAGTTAAAACTTGAATTCAAATATAAATAAAGCAACTATAAGCAATGCAAAAATGTAATAAAGATAAAATAATTGAATTAACCCGATCACTCCAAAGAGATAGAAAATGGAGTTAGAAGGATCGGGGATCCAAGCAAAGTACCTGGATTACTAAGGAATCCTCAAGTCGGGGAGTGGTGATGGCCAATTCGATCCTTGAGCGATGATCCAAGCTAGAACTTCAATATTGGGGGGTTTGGCTCTCGGTATTTCAGCAAGGTTTCAGCATCGGGACTTGAATTTCTTGGTGACTCGGCAGAGCTTCTCTCACTAAACTTCTCTCTAATTTTCTGTCCTTGAAAACGTACCAAAGGTATGGTATTTATAGAGTTTATCAACCAACGAGATACTGCTACGTTTTGGGACACGTTAGACCATTTGGAGTTGGCGGTCGCCAGGTTGGACATGGCGATCGCCATATTGAAAGAATGTTCTAAAGGGTTCTATTGGCGGTCGCCATAGTGCAAGTTGGCGGTTGCCAGGTTGAAGGCAGCAGTCACCACTTTTGGCTAGGGTTTCCAAGAGGTTCTATTGACGGTCGCCATAATGAACATGGCAGTCGCCACTTTGGGAATGACTTGGACAACAAGTTATCGATGGTTCAACAAAATTTCATTGGTTTAAGGTTCTAGGTTCAAATACCGAGCTTGTATCACTTCCCGAGGATCGAGCTGAAGCACCATTCCAACTGTTGTCATCATCGGATTCACCTAAGATTAGGCGAGGTCAAATTGGGGTGTCTACACGGCCACGCGAGCTAACATCTTCAAAGATTTTCGACTAAGAGCGTCGGCCACCACATTGGCCTTACCCGAATGATACTATAGGTCCAAAGCATAATCTCCCAAGAACTCCATCCATCTCTTATGGCGCAAATTCAGGTCCTTCTGCGAAAATAAGTACTCCAAACTCTTGTGATCTGAGAACACTTCAAAGCGTTCTCCATTCAGGTGGTGTCTCCAAGTTTTTAGAGCAAAGACCACTGCCGTGAGTTCCATATCATGTGTAGGGTAGTTCTTCTCATAAACCTTCAATTGCCTCGATCCATAGGCCACCACCTTACTTAGTTGCGTTAACATGCAACCCAACACGTCGTGTGACGCATCACAATAAACGGCATAGCCAAGTCCTCTCTATGGTACGATCAGGATGGGTGCGCTGGTCAACCTCATCTTCAATGTCTAGAAGGCAAGTTCACAACTGTCATTCCACACGAACTTGATTCCCTTCTATGTAAGGCGTGTCATAGGCACTGCAAGCCTAGAGAAGTCTTTCACAAACCCACGTAGTAACCTGCTAACCCCAAGAAACTCTGAATCTCGAATACATTTTTCGGTCTCGCCCATTCCATCACAATTTCGATCTTAAACAAATCCACTGCCACTCCATCCCCAGAAACTACATGTTCTAAAAACTTCACCTCCAGCAACCAAAACTCACACTCATCGTACTTGGTATATAATCGATGTTCCTGCAACAACTGTAAGGTAATTCAAAGATGCTCCTCGTGCTCCTCTTCCCATGATGAGTAAATCAAGATGTCGTCCACGAACATCACCACAAATCGATCAAGATAAGGGTGAAATATACGGTTCATAAGGTCCATGAACGTCGCCGGTGCGCTAGTTAAACCAAAAGGCATTACTAAAAACTCAAAATGCCCATAATGGGTACAAAAGGCCGTCTTGGGGTTGTCCTTCTCCTTGACTCGAAACTGATGGTAAGCCGATTTTAAGTTGATCTTTGAAAAACAACACGACCCTTTCAATTGGTTGAACAAATCGTTCATACAAGGCATAGGGTACTTGTTTTTAATGGTCATGCGGTTCAACTTACAGTAATCTATACATAGGCACAATGACTCATCCTTCTTCTTTGCAAACAATGTCAAAACTCTCCAAGGAGACACACAAGGGCGGATGAATCCCTTGTCCAACAACTCCTGAACCTGCACCTTCAACTCTATCAACTCATCCGGTGAAAAACAATATGAAAGCATAGAAATGGGGGTGGTCCTCGAAATGAGGTCTATGAAAAACTCAACTTTCTGCCGTGGCGGAAGCTCAAACAAGTCCCCCAGAAACACATTTGAAAACTCACAGACAATGGGAGGAAGCTCTCCCCGAGTAGAATCAATCTCACTCACTGACAAGGTGGAGACAAAGAGGTTAAGACTGTCACGGCTTCACGATCTAAGAGATCTATGAGCTAAACTGCTGTCCTGGTCACCCATAAAATAAAAAGAATCTCCCCTAGTATGCAAACGAACACTCGTTGCAGGTCACAATCAATGAAGGAGTGAAAGGTAGTCAACCAATCTATCCCCAAGATGACATCGAACGAGGTCATATTGAGCACGATGAAATCAAACGTTAAGCGGTGGTCAACAATCTCCATCTCACAGGCTCTACAAACGTCTCAACACGGTAGTCTCATCCATCGGTGTCTCTACACATAAGACACTACCCAACACGTCTATCTCTAACCCCAATGTAGATGAGAATACGAATGAGATGAAACAATGCGATACTCTGGTGTTAACGAGACCACTGGCCCATGAATGGCACACTAAGAAGGTACCTCGGATGATTGAAGGATTGGCTGCGGTATTCGGCACAACAGGTGCCACTGACGTACTGGGCTCCACAAGAGCATATACTCGCCCCTAGTTTCCTTGATTCTACCAATTGCTGCCCCTGACCCCCGACTGCCTCACTAACTGAGCTAAGGTAGCTCCTCTTGCTGTCCTTACTGATTGCACCCCTGAATGCTGCTGTGACTGATCGTAGCCCTGTCGCCTCCGCGATGCCTGTTTCTAATGTGCTCTAGTAGTACCCTGAACACTCCCTCTCTGAGGTTAATCTCGTTATAGGTGACCCATCTGGCCACACTGGAAACATAAAAAAGGGGTCCTCCCCTGAGTCTGACTCTGGTGTTGTGGCTGCTGCTGTCCTCTCTATGTACAGTCCCTAGCACGGTGCCCTGGTTACTTGCACGTGTAGCATAGCATACCATCTCCCGACGTTTGGAACGCCCAGATGAACCCATAGATGGTGCGGGTGCCGACCGTAGCAGAGGCTGAGATCTCATGGGATAAGAACTTGATCGCCCTGATTTTTGCCTCTTCATCTGACGCCCTTTTTACTGAGCACCAAAAGCTCCCTGATGTGACTTGCTCTCCCTAATCTTGTGGCTCTCCGCCATAGCATTCTCTACTGGAATAACGACTTCCACGATCTCTGTATAGACCCAAAAATCCAACGCTGCAATCCTATCTTTATTCGAAGGTTAAAGACCCCTTTCAAATCGCTTGGTGCGCAACTCCTCCATTGACACCATCTTAGGTGCGAACCATGACAGATTCATGAACTTTGCCTCATACTGGACCACGGTAGGTTCCCCTGAATAAGGGAAAGAAACTCCTCCTGATACGTGTCTCTAGATGAACCTAAAAAATACTTTTTCAAAAAGACCCTAGTAAAAGCGGCCCACGTGCCATCCACGGTGGTGTTAACAAACGTCCACCACTCTCTTGCAACCTCTTGAAGTTGGAACGCCGCCAACCTAACACGCAACTCATCCTTCCGGATCTATAAGGTGTTTAAGATCGTCGTGGTCACTTCTAACCACTCGGTAGCAACTTCGGGGTCTGACTCCCCAAAGAAGGTTAAAGGATTCAAACGCCGAAATTCTCTCATTGCCACAAAGGCCCTTGGTTCGGGAGCCCTTGCTCCAGCCCTAGTCTCCTCGGCCATCGCCCTCATCGTAGCATCTCCTGAACAACATCAACACCGCCCACTTGTTCCTGTGGGGCATGAACGTCTCCTTATTTCGAAACCAGGGCATACGCATGACTTTGGCCACAACATCGACCCCTACCATGTCTCGGCAACATCACTCTAAGAATACGAAGGAACAAGGAAAGACAAAAAATAAAGCTTACAACAACTCATCTCTCACGGATAACACTGCCCCTCAACAAGATACCACATAACATGTATCGTAGTATCAACGCACCTTATGCAACACATAATGAGGAGAATTAATCAAAATGACACGTCAATCCGGCTAACTCGAGTGGATTTATAGTTAAAGTGGATATCAGCCAAACGCCTTTCTAACTCAAACCACAAACTAGTCGATTGGTCGCCCAAGGACAAGACACATCATCCTAAGAGTCAAACCTCCATGCCCAAATACCACATAGCATGTGAATGTCAAGTTATACTCAAGATATTTCAAGCTAGCACACCAAGTCATGAATGTCACACATCAATGCAAGCACTCAAGAAATAGATCAACCACTCTCATGGTTTCTAGGTATTCGAACCTAAAGCTCCTATATTAATCTGTAACACCCCGATTTTAAGATAATAAAACCTAAATAAAATTAGGAAAAGATACTCGAATGAAGAAAACCAACCCCTGAAAATAGTCAATTTATCTCCCAAAGGACAACCCAAAAACATTTAGGAAAAAGCCCTAGTCTGAATTAATTTTTAATAAAACGCTACCCAGCGAAGTCTGCTCGAGAGGACTTCTCACCGCTTGAGCGGTGGGGCACCCGAGAGTTTCTTGCCCAAAAGTCTAAAAATTATATCTATGTATTGGAAAACCACACCCTTTTCTCATTCTTTGAACATTATTTTTGATAGGCAAACTTGAGAAATTAAACATACATTTGAGAATGAAACAACCACCTTTCAACCCAAGAACCCGAAATTAAACTTCAATATGGAGATACATCATTTGAAGATTAAAACTTTCAACCCATCCAATGAGCGAAACGTCCTCACATGCAGACATCAAGGTAAGTGTAATTCCATCAATCACTCAAAAAGGGTCCAACTACCATCATCTTACTCTAATCTCTTCTTCCCCATATCACCTGAAATGTTGTTAAACAACATTAGCCGAAGCTCGTAGAAAAAGACTAACGATGAACGTATGTATGACATACGAGAATGGTTATGCGAGATGAACACATAAGTTTATCCTAAACCAACATCATTTGTCTTAAATCAAATTCCCGTCACATAACCGAGTTTCCAATAAAAAAGTTTTAGTTCAGTGCTCCATAGTTAAAGTTGAGTTAACCATTATAACCAGTCCTCTCATCATTTCCGAACGAACCCAACGCATTCCCATATTCTACCATTTTATCCATTCATTCAATTAAGGTTTATCAACCCAATTTATTCATCAATTCAATCAAGTACCAAAGTTGGACAGTGCCTATAGACTCAGGCGTATTTATCGCCACCGGGCCACGCGAGGCCCGATAATTAAATACCCATTCTATAGCATGACATGGAGTGCACACATTTTTAATTTTTCTCAAAAACATCGATGGGTAAGCTGCCCAAGAGCACGCTTTTAGGGAAATTAACTTGAAGGAAGGGCTTATCTTACATTGTGCAAATTTTTGATCTTTTACCGAGTAGCAACTCGTGCCCAAACTTAATCATTCAATTCAATCACACTACACTTTAATTATTTCATTTCATTAACAATCAAAACGAGTCCAACTATCAACCTAGTTTCTCTCGCCCAAACCCATATCACTACATGTGTCTTTCGATTTTACATTAAAAAACTCAAATTTTAACACCCGACATTGTCATGTGCCACATAAACTCATGGAATGTATATGCAATGGGTTATTACTAGTCTCAATTTAACCAATAATTACATTAATTTCAACATATAGGTCCCTTAGCCCCCAAACCTCCAATTTTCATAGTTTTAACTCAAATCCAAATCCTAGCCCACTATTTTTCAAATTCAATCGTAACCAACAATAACATAGAGATAGAATTATGTTAAATCATCTATAGATCTAAGATTTAACCTTCATTAATATCAAATCCTAACTTAGGGCTTTAAAAACACTATTTTTATGTTTTTATGTCCATAAAATCAAAAATACGATGCATATCATATACATATTTAAGGATAGTCATAGATCCTATTTTTGTGATGATAGATCTACAAAAAAATCCCCAAACAAGTTCGAACCACGAGAATCTCCAACCTAAGGGTGAGAAGGGCTTAGAACATCGATTTAGAGAGAAGGAGAGGTGGAAAGAATGAAGATGAAATGTTAAAACCTGTAACTTATAAGTTGTACACCGACAGTCCACTCAAGCAGACCCTCCATCGCACGAGCAGCCTTTAAGCCCAAAAATTCTCTACCACATGTTCACTTGAGCGGTCTACCCTCCGCTCGAGTGGTCACATTGGGTTAAAAAATCCAGATCAAGGACACCACAACGGAACCAAAACATAATCCAAACACCTCACAACAAGGTTCTCATCCATTACCCGACATTTAACCACCGTTAGCAAAGATATACAGGCTCAAGTTTTAAGTCTCATGCCTGATCTACACATTTAACCGTTCCCACTGAACACAACATACTCGTTTTCATTAATACTAGAAAATAAAATGGGACCGGGTCCCTACACACCAACAAAGCCTAGTCCACACCTATCTGTCATAGCCTTCTCTACCCTAAGCATGCCATCCAAAGCTTTCGTGCCTACATTCAGTTTCTTGAAAGTAAATTGAGCATTTAACAGATCTTTTTCAAATTTAATCAATTTTAATTCGAGATCAGTTTTTAGCTTAACACAAGCATGCAACTCTTTTTTAAGAATTTAATCCTGGTTTGTCTAGTTTGACACAATTCTGACAAGTTTTTTTTTTTTTCACATCTTGCAAGTTTTTCACACAATTTTCCTGTCTGATTTTAATTTCACAACAAGGTTTTGAGATTCATGTTAGTTCTAGGCAACCCAAGAGGGGGGGGTGAATTGGGTCTTAAAAAATTAATAACAAATTTAAAACTTTTTTGAAAACCTTTTAATATAGCAAACAAATATAGCAAAATAATTAAGGATTAAAGTGATGCAAATATTAAAGAGGTTAGAGATAGAGAGATTAAATTGGATACCAAGGATTTATAGTGGTTCGGTTTCTTAAAAGCCTACGTCCACTCCTCAAGTTTCTCCTTGAGTATTTTCACTATATGGAATGCTTCTCGAGCGTATTCTAAACCTTTACAACTTCAAGACTTCGCTTGAGCTAACGAACGTTTACGGGCACATTCAAAAGCCTACCACAGTTTCAAGAAGATCCTATTAAAATAATTTTCTATTTTTTTCTAATCTCTCTTGAACTCTTCTTTGATGAGATTTACTCACTCATTCAAAAGCTAAAGGGTGACTCACCCTTGAATACAATAAATGTGAGAAATAAATGAGAAATACTCACTCTTTTTACAAAAATTGATTTACAGTAAATGAGAAGGTAAAGAAAGATGAGAAACAAGAGCTAGAGCTTCAGCAATAAATGAGAGCTTGAGAATTTTGAGATTGACTCACGCAATAGAACAGTGATTGTAAGTCTCTAGAGAGATCAAATGCTGAGAAGTTACTCCTTATATAAGCTCTTGTGCATTCATGACCGTTGGAGGTAGGTGAGGGCATTAAATGCAAAAAATCTAACCGTTGAAGTCTGCCGCAAATTTGAATCTGCGTCGAAGGTGTTGACACAAAAACCTTTGGTGTCGATACAAAATGTCTAGGGCAGGGATTTTCAAGTGATTGGGTTGACACAAGTCTTCTGAGGTGTCAACACAATTTCTGTAATCTTCCTCACCAACACCACAGTGTCGACATATTTGGGTTTGGTGTCGACCCATTTGAACTTTAGCATCCAGGCCAGGACCATTTGTGTCGACTCAAAACTTCTTGGTGTCGACACTAAAAATCTGCAGGAACTCTCGGTATATTTGTGTCGACTCCTTTGGTCATTGGTGTCGATACCAAATTTCTTCAGGCGAGCTCAAGACTTTTGTATCAACTCATCTTCATATTTGTGTCGACACCCAAAATTTGCAGGTGGCCTTAATTCTTTTGTGTCGACTCATTTGGCATTTGTGTCGACTCAAAGTTTCGGATAACAAAAGTGAGAAACCGCTTTTGTGTCGATACAAAATCAATTTGTGTCGACTCATTTTGAGTCTAGAAAGCTTCGGCTCTTTTGTGTTGACACAAAAATTATTTGTGTCGACACTAATTTTTAATACCTGAAAGTAACTTCATCAAACAATTAGGGTGTCAAAACATTAGTTCAAAGGTGTTGATACAATTGATATACTTCAAATATTTTTTGCCTTTAAAGTGTTTGACTTAATTTTCAATTGGGGTTAACACAAAATATTCTTTTTCAAGAATATTTAAGTGTTTTAATCATTTTGAGAGATAAGTAATTTCTTTTAGCTAAAGGTGTCAACTCATTTGTTTAAATGTGTTAACACTTTCTTTTCAAAAATATAAAATATTATTATTTTAAAACCATTTATTCTTAGAAAATAAATTTATAAAAATTATCAAAATCAATATGAAAAGCCCTTAGGCTAATAATCTCTCATTTTTTGATGATTACAACCATTTTAATATTTTCTAGAAAATATTTTGAAAATATTTTTTATTAAGGGTTTCCCCTTATCGATATACCTTAAACAAAAAGAACACTTATAGTAGCTAGGCATTTAATCAATATGACAGCATACATTTTTAATATGATTTGCAACAATGATTTAGAAGCATTCTGAATTTATAAAAACTCGTGCAACACAACAAAATATACCATCAATCATAAACATGTAAATGGAGAATGTTCAAACATCATATATGAAAAAAGATTAAAAGCCACAAGTTTATAAACATAGAAACATTCTAAATTCAATTCAGTCATAATTTTGCAATCAAGAGAGAGTATAGATAAAATATTCATCCATCCCATTTACAAACAACAAAATAGAGAGCAATGTTTCTACATCATCATCATCACATAAACAACACAAACAACAAAGATAGAAAAGTTTAAAGATTGCATCTTCTCCTTCAAAAATTAAAAACTACTGAATTGTTTGTTTGATAATATTTTCTTCTCTTTTCCCCTTCACTTCTTCACTTTTTCTCACTCTCATCTTACCTTCTCCCCTTTTGTAATTGTCAAAAAAGGATCACTCGTCATCCATGAAGTGTTTGAATTTTTTCTTTATTTTAACCTTTTCTTTACTTGCAGAGGCACGTTCTTTAGAAGCTCGAGCTCTTTCATCCTTAGCTTCAGCTGCTGCCATTGCTTCAAGAATGGCAGCCAATGCCAAGTTTGCTTCATGCTTCAATCGAGTAGCTTTTTCTGCCTTGGTCTCCTTGGGCTTGAACTAAGTAGCCTAAGCTTGTTTGAGCCATTGAAGGTGCTCTTCCACCTTTCTTGCATTGTCTTGGACAGCCATCACCACGCCTTCATCATATTCCTTTCGATTTGTCAGAGAATGGCATTATTCGCATTGACAATAGGGACAATGTTGTCATTCATTGTGCGACGCAAGGATCTCCCAGCATCAGTGGCTCGTTCAACTTCTTTACGTAAAGAACGGTTGGATTTGTCTAGATGTTTGACTTTATCAAAAAGATCAGAGATGGTGTGATAGAGTTCAAAAAATTCTTGGTCAACCTTGGCTTGAAAGTTTGTTAAGGAGGAGGACACATTTTTTAGCAGAGAGGTGATTTCTGACAGATCAGGAGAAGGACCAACTGAAGATGGAACAGAATGAGAAAGAAGAGGAACAGAGGAGGGATCATCATAAGGTCTAGAGGAGGAGAGGCCAGGAGCACTAGAATCATAGGATATAGGAAATATGGCACGAGGTAGAGGAGGAGGAGTTCTGATAGAGGAAGGAATACCACGACGAGTTGTAGTCCAAACACCGTCAACATTTGCAATCTGCATATGCTTAAGTGAAGAATTACCATACAGGTCATGCTTAGAAAAAGCAACAGCCTTCTCCTCAGACATATCAACACCAAAATGATTGAAAAATTTTGTTAAAAACATCGCATGAGGGAGAGAAGAATTTGATTTCCCATGTGATTGAAGCATACCAGAGAAAAAGAAAACCGAGATCAAGAGCTTTCTTCCCCAGAATGCACCACATAACAAAAACATGCATGTAAGTGACATCCCCAAAATTTTCCATTTATGGTAAGAAAATATGGTTCACCATATGATGGAGGATTCTCAGTTCGGGTTTAAGAGGAGTTGGCTTCCAAGGGTTTTGAGGGATCAACTTCCTCAACATCAAAAATTTATTTTACAGCATCATGGAAGGAGAAACCTTCAAGATCAATATTTTTTTGTTTACATGATACAAATAAATCTCCCTTAGGGACACCGAGAATTTTATCAAGAATGCGAGAAGTCAAATGAATTTGAACACCATTCACCAAAGTGGTGATAGTGTTGGAAGGAATGGTGGAAATGTGGATGTGTGCATAAAAGAGTTTTACGAGTGTTGGGTAATGTGGGTCATGGGTTTGAAAAAGACGTTCCCAACCCAAATCAGAAAACCAAGTCCTAAAACTCATTTCAATGGAGTTAAAATACAGAAAATCAATAGAGCGCCCTAGGATTACCTTTCGGTTTGCGAAGGATTGAAAGTACACGTTCTTGTACTTGATAAACTGGAACATTAGAGCTTGAGTCATTCAAACAGCCATCGCCGAATTCGTCATCGTCGTCAGAGCCGTCGTTGTCTTTTTCTACTTGGACGCTCTAGGGTTTGACGGACCCCCTTTGCCCGTGCGTTTCACACCTTTCCCCATCATTCTTGGTGGCATTGTGAAATATTTAAGTGATTGAAGGTTGGATTCGAAGAGAGGGGGAGGAGAAGAGTCGACACAAGTTTTGAATGGAGAGAAACGGTGGGAGACAAACGATTTTATAGAAAGAGAGGGAGACGATGCGACGTTTGGGGACCGACACCTCTTTATATAGGTATAAAGATTTGTGTCGACACATATGACATTTGTGTTGACACTTTTCTTCGCAAGTGTTGGTATTTGAAACAGGATATTATGTCGACACATTTTTAGAAGGTGTTGACACTTTTGGCTGTTTAGGTCGACACATTTAAGCGTTGAGTCGACACAAATTTACCAAGAGTTAGGGAACAAATTTGAGTCAACACTATATAGAAAGGGGTCAACACTTTTCTTCGCAGTGCCACTTCTATATAGTTTTGGGTCAACTCAGCACACAATTGTGTCGACACTTTTTCAAGTTAGTGTCGACACATTTTCACACATTAATGAAGAATGTCAAAAGCTTTGAAACGCATAGAAAAGACATGGTTAGTATGGCATATTAATCATGAATTAAGAGCACATAACATATCGAGTTCTCTTCCAATGTAACAAATTCTTTCTTCATTTAAAGGTTTTGTGAAAATGTCAGCTAATTGATAATCTGTGCCTATGAATTCAAGTTTGATATTACCTTTTTGCACATGATCTCTTATAAAATGATGTCTAATCTCTATGTGCTTGGTTCTTAAGTGTTGTATTGGGTTCTTAGATATATTAATTTCACTTGCGTTGTCACATTTTATAGGGATGTGATCTAAATGAAAACCATGGTCCTCTAATTGTTATTTCATTCACAGAACTTGTGCACAATAGCTTTCAGTTGCAATGTACTCAACCTCGGTTGTAGATAAGGCCACTGAGTTTTGTTTCTCGCTAAACTAAGAGATTAGTGAGTGTCCTAGGAATTGAGAAGTTCCACTTGTACTTTTCTTATCTAACTTACTCCAGCAAAATCAGCATCTGAATAGCCAAATAACTCAAAGGCTATTCTTCTATGACAGAATAATCCTAGGTTTTGTGTACTTAAAAGGTATTTAAAGATGCGCTTAATGGCGGTCACATGTGATTCTTTAGGATTAGATTGAAATCTAGTACACATGCACATACTAAACATGATATCCGGTCTACTAGCAGTAAGATAAAGTAGATATCCGATCATACCTCTATAATACTTTTCATTTACTGCTATACCATCTTCATCTTTGTCAAATTTCGTTGTAGGATACATTGGAGTTTTCATGTGTTTTGCTTTCAGTATGTCAAACCTCTTCAATATGTCCCTTGTGTACTTTGCTTGATTAATGTAGATTTCTTCTTAAGTTTGTTTAATTTGGAGTCCAAGAAAATAGTTGAGCTCACCCATCATGCTCATCTCAAATTCTCCATGCGTACACTTAACAAAGTCTTTGTAAAGAGATTCGTTAGTTGAACCAAAAATAATGTCATCTACATAAATTTGGACAACTAGCATATCATTTTCTTGAGAATTGATGAAAAGAGTGGTATCAATTTTTCCTCTTGAAAACTCATTTTCAGTTAAGAATTTGTTTAGCCTTTCATACCATGCTCTAGGCTTGCTTTAAACTATAAAGAACCTTAGTAAGTTTGTAAACATGGTTTGAAAAATCTAAATTTTTAAAGCCAGGAGGTTGTTTTACAAAAACTTCCTCCGAGATAAAACTATATAAAAAGGCACTGTTGACATCCATATGATAGAGTTTGAAGTTTTTAAAGCATGTAAAAGAAAGCAACATCCTAATGGCTTCAAGCCTAGTCACAGGAGCAAAAGTCTCATCAAAATCGATGCCTTCTTCTTGATTGTAACCTTGGGCTACCAGTCGTGCTTTGTTCCTAAGAAACTACTCCATTCTCATCCATATTATTTCTAAAATCCCATTTTGTACGGATGATAGAGTGTTCCTTAGGTCTTGGAACTAAAGCCCAAACCTTTTTTCTTTCAAATTGATTAAGCTATTCTTGCATAGCCAAGGTCCAAAACTTATCGTTTTTAGCTTCCTCAAAATATTTTGGTTCAGTCTGGGAAAGAAATGCTAAATTACCTCAAACATTACGTAGAGAAGATCGAGTTTTGATACCTTACGATGGATCACTAATGATAAGATTTTTTAGGTGACCATGAGTATACGTGCACTCCTTAGGTAAATCTAAATTTTTTGGATTTGAAAATTCAACAACCAGTTGGACTGCATTTTGTTGAGGATTTGAAGCTTCCTCTTGATTTGGCTCTTCTTTTTCTTTGATAAAGATATCTTCAACATCTTTTTCTAAGTCTAACAAGCTATCTTCACAAAAGTCCTTTGAAGAACTAAGGTTAGTTTCATCAAAAATAACATGTATAGATTCTTCAACAATTAGAGTCCTTTTATTGAAAATTTTATACGCTTTGCTAGATATAGAATATCTTAAGAAAATATCTTCATCAGATTTTGCATCAAACTTTTTTAAAAGTTCTTTGTTGTTGTTTAAAATAAAATATTTGTACCCAAAGGCATGAAAATAACTGATGTTAGGTTTTCTTTCTTTCCATAATTTATATGG
>JAUMHN010291407.1:0-17354 GCA_032360265.1 Heliamphora ciliata
AGAGAGAGAGAGAGAGAGAGAGAGAGAGAATTAAGGGAAGAAAGGAAGTAAGCAGCAGAGTGGTATTAAACCGTGAGAAAGAGAAGAAGTCTGGAATTCGGTGAAGCAACAGTAACCTGAGTGTATTAGTTTTGGTAAGTTTGTATTTTATACTTTTTTTTAACAATTATTATTTCATATGTATTTTTTTTTTATTGTGAGTGTAAAATATGATCCGTAGGTCAATTTTATTTAATTTTGTTAAAAAAGTAATAATAAATTAAGATTAATATTTAAAAGGACAATGATAAAAACATTTATAAAATTTAACGGTGGAAGTTTGTTCAATTTTTTTATAAAATTTGGGTATATGTGTTATTATTATTTTTTTGTAGTATTTAGAGAAATAATTTTATAACTGTTGAATGAGTGTTAGTTGTATAAATAAATTAAGACTATTTTAATTATTTTAGGCATACTCGTGCATTTTAATTATATTTAAATATTCAGCTTAATTTATACATGAGTAATGCATTATAATTTTATTTTTATTACATTGTTCAAATTTTAGGAATAGGAAGTGGTATTCCAACAACTAATTTTGAACCACAAAGTTGAAAGTATTGTTTGGTACAATTTTTGACTTGTTTTTGTAGGTGAGTGTGCTATACTAAGCAAATGTTAGAATATAACTGTTATTTTAGTTAAAGTATATGCTTTCTTGAAATGTTTTTTTAAAATGAATTAAGATATTGTGAAAGTATTTTGGGAAAAAAAATAATTTTAGTGGATCAAGACATGCCATTGCTGTTGGATGCCTAGGATGTTATCTAGTGCATGGATGTTTAGTTATGCATCATTTTCTCCTTGATGTACACAAAGAGAATATATAAATTGGCTGTCTGAATATAAACAGATATGGTATATAAATTGTCTGTTGTTGTACACAACATGATAGGTAAATATGTGATTCTGTTGTAGAGTCAGAACGGTACCGTTAACAACTTTTAGTTGTGAGGTTAAACAACCATTTAGCATACTTGATGGATTTAATTTTTCTTGCTATGAAGTGGATATTTAGAAGTATTATTCCTGTGAATTAAGAAAAGATACCAATAGCATAATTGGTGGAATGATTTCATCTATTATGAGATTATGTTGGAAAATTCATGCTAAATTAAAAGTGTTCTTGATCTATAATTGTTTCTCAATTATTTTGTTTATTTTTACTTTCATGGATAGTAACACTCGCAAAAAATTTCAAATTACTAGAGTAAAGATTTTGTCCACTACATGGCATCTTAGACTGCTATAGAATCAATGGTTGAATTAGTTTGAGTCAAGATCTTGTACATATTTTTTTTTATTTTTGTAAATCCTGTAAATATGTATATATTATTTTGGAACATATCTTGACTCGTGGAGTTTCTTAGTCAATAAAATAAAGTTTTGTTGTTTTATAATATTAATTGTGAAAACTTATTTATTTTATAATTGTTTTCTAGAAACATTTTCCTGGGTTGGGTTGTTACAATTGAAGTTTAAGGACAACATCTTAACTACTTTGTTTAAAATATTTCAGGAACTTAGTTGAGTCAATACCAAATGAATTTGGGTTGACACCTCCAATATTGGACCGGGATTCATATTGAGTCGACACCAATGCAAAATGGGTCGACACCTCAATCCCTTTGCGAGATTCTTTTTTGGGTTGACACTAAAGTGTTTTGAATCAACACCAAACAATCATTCGGGTTCCAATCTTTGGGTTTTATGAGTTGACACTAAAGTCAAATAAGTTGATACCTAAACACCCTCCAAGAAACAAAATGAGTCGACACCAAAGAGAAATGAGTCGACACCAAGACTTCAAGTCATCTTTTGTCTCCAACTCAAGCGTGTCGACATCACTGGATTATGAGTTGACACAAAGGTTCCTTTCGAGAACAAGAATTTTGGGTCGACACCAACCAAGATGAGTCAACTCTAAAAGTCTCGAGACTATCTGTGATTTTTTGAGTCGACACCAAAATGAAGATGAATCGACTCTAAAAGTTCCGAGGCTTACTGTAATTTCAAAGGTCGACACCACAACGCTTTTGGGTCAACACCAAAATTTTAGTGGCTGATCTGACAAAATGGGTCGACACCAATGAAGATATGAGTCGACACCAAAGTCTCACCTGAAAAACTGAAAAAATGAATGGGTCGACACCAAATGTTCCATGAGTTGACATCACTGTGTGGGTAAGGAAAATACAGAAATAAGGTCGACACCAACGAAAATTTGAGTCAACATAATCACTCAAAGAACCATGTCCTAGATATTTTGTGTCAACACCAAAGTATTTTGTGTCGACACCTGCGACGAAATTTAAATCTCGCGCTTGTTTTAACGATACTGTTTTAGAGTATTAATTGCCTCCACCAACTCACCAACGGTCATTTACTTCAGATGGTTATATAAGGAGTTAATTTCAGAGCTTCAAATCTCTTGACACTGTTCTATTGCTTGAATTTGAAGTTCAAAATCTTCAAGAGGCATTTACTGCTTATTTACTCCTCCAACTGATTCTCACACTCTTTAGCTCATTTATTTTCAATCATTTAAAAAGAGTGTGTTAGTGAATATTTAATTCTCTCACATTTATTGTAAAAGAGAGTAAGTCACCTTTGATCCTTTAAGAGAGTGAATGAATTTCTTAAAGAAGAGCTCAAGAGAGTTTAGAAAAAATAGAGGAATATTTTGTAAAAACTTCTTGAGGCTGTAAAGGCTTTTGAATACGTCTGTAAAGCATTCAATCATAGTGCAAATTCTCAAGAGGAGTCTTGAGTAGTGAACGTAGGCTTGGAATAAGTCAAACCACTATAACTCTTGGTGTCTGGTTCATACTTTCTCTCATTAACCTCTTTAATTTTTTTATTACTTTATTATCAGTCATATTTGCTTGAGAAATTAAAGGATTTTCAAAAAGATTTTTAAAATTGTTATTATTATTTTAAAACTCAATTTACTCCCCTCTTGGGTTGCCTAAACTAACATTGAGGGAGGGGCGACAACGACGGAGAAGTTCAAATCCAAAGGAGGAGGGAGTGGCGGCGACGGAGGAGTCCAAATCTGGAGGGAAGAGCGGCGACGACGAGATCTTGAAACGGGCGACGGCGATGACGGCAGCTAGAAGGAGAAGGGACTACAGCAACGAGGAGGAAAAGGGGTGACGACGGCGACGGTGGCAAGGCGGCTAGGAGGAGAATGGAGGACGAGCGGCAACCGTGGCTAGGAGTAGGGGCGACGGTGACAACAGCGATGAGGAGAAGAAGAGGCGACAACGAAGATGAGGAGAAGGGGCGATAGCAACGAGGAGGAGAAGGGCGACGACTAGGGTTTCGTGTGGTCAGTGAGTAAGGGATTTGGTGGGTTTGTTGGATTTACAAATTATGGGATATTAATTTAGGTGGGAATTAAAGATTTGGGGGGATTACAAGAAATTAGGAGTAGGAATTTGGAAATTTATGGAAGAATACAGGTGGGAGTGTAGAGAATTTTGTGAAATTATGTTGAATTCAAACTTATATAAAAGAAAATTTAAAATTTTAAAAAGGGGTAAATTAATCGTTAAATTTTATCTTAATTTATGATGAGATTAAAACTAAATAAAATAAATATGCTATCAAAATTTGTAAAAGATTAAAGCTGGTTATGTATTAACGACTACTATTGTATATCAACACCACTTATTCTTGTGTGTTTGTAAGTTATTTGGGTTTGTTGAATAGCTTTTATTTATTCCAGTAATGAAATTCTGTCTATGTTGTTTACATAGAATAAGCTATTTTAAAGTCTAAATTCCAATTCTAAATCAACAAACATAAATTTTTATTTTTTTAAGCTATAAGTTTATAATTTTAACACTTGCAACTTCAATTTAAAATTATAATTCAACCTTTTAACTACAATCTATAAATTTATAATTACAAGTATTAAAAAACACCCCATATCAGAATTTAAAAACTCCTTGAGAAGAACTTTACGAGATAGGCGAACCATTACCCTCTCTATAGACCCTACTATGTCTCACAAAAAAGAAAAAAAAGGAAAAAAAAAAGAAAGAAGATATTGCCTCATACTAATGCTATGCCTATAATTCCACAGCATCAAAAGGGGTTTATTTAGAACCAAATACACATGCAATTCTCTCTACACCTGCTTTGTAAACAACCAAAGAACAAAAAACAGAAAATGCATTAAGAGAGAAATTCACCAATAACATTCCCGATGAGGAATGAGGAATAGCATTTCTTGAATAATATTATTTACATACTTTGAACAAAGATCACTTTGCCAATGACCAATACACACATACAACACTATACAAACAAGAGACTGACCTAAATCACCAGACCAGACTGTAGCCTGTAGGTATACAACAATAAATTTTCTTTCCTTATGTTTCTTTCTTTCTTTCTCCCTCTATTTTCTCTTCCATCTTACACTTCTCCTTTTTGCTCAGAAATAGGATTACAGATAATAAATAGTCCATGAGAAGGAAGAGCTTTCTTCATCAAGATCTCATGATCTTCTGGAGTCTTCACACTGAGTGAGGAAAAATGAAATCCCTATAGAACTTCTACGGAAGATAACTTTCCGATCTGCGATAGATTTCCTCCACATGCGTCGTGGGCACATAGACTGCATCTTTTAAGGAGCTGTGGGTGCGGCCATAGAAAGCATAGACCAGCGCTCCTATCAGCAGCCATATGGACACACGGGTCCAGGTGCCAGCTCTGTGGGTTCAAACAGAACATAACACATTATTAATGAGTAATACAAATAGAGCAACTTTAACAAAATAAGAAACACACCGGGTGTTCGCCTGAAGGCTTAAAATTGATTCTTTTTTCGGCTTTATTAGCTAAATTGCCAAAAAAATCAAAACATCATTTTGTTTGAATTGTTAGGTTTCTTCAATGACTATAGAGGGAACTAATTGGCCTTTTGTTAGGCTTATAAGCCTGGAGACAATCAGGTAATTTGATTTTTAAAACATTTGGAAGCAAAGTGGGGCCTTAAATTTCAAAAATCCCACTTGTAATAAGTCAGGAATACAATCTTGACACATAGGTTGTCATAAACACCTCAACTGAATAGTTCATGATTCCAAACATGTTTCTTTTTCTACCACTAATATTTCTCTGTTTTACCAATGTAGCAAAATGAATCGTGTTATTATAGGTTGGATTTGGAGATCAGATGAATTCAAATTCTTGAATCATCCAGCTATAACTTAAGTTCTAGGGAAATCAAACGAAACATAGAATTTTAATAGAAAACACAATATTAGCAGAGGGGCTTAAAGTATTCTCATGATGTGACATAATGAAATCACAGAAAAGAGGCTATTGTCCAAGAAAGAAGCTCATACATACATACATACATACATACATATATATATATATATATATATATATTTTCCCCTGGTCTTCTGCTTTCTTTCAATGTAGAGAGAATTTTTGTTGAAAGATAAAAAAATAAATAAAGTCAGTGACCAACTTTATCAATATTTTCTTGCAGCAAGTGGTTTAATTTCCATGACTGTAACCAGATGTTTACGCTTTTGCCAAACATAACCGTAGCATACAAGTGAATCAGTAAAACGCCAGACAGATGACAAAGCACTCACCCGAGATTAATCAGTAAGTAGACGTTGATGAGAATGCAGATAATAGGGAGGAGCGGAACGAATGGGCAAACAAAACCTGAA
Organism: Heliamphora ciliata; assembly: GCA_032360265.1. Classification (NCBI taxonomy): domain Eukaryota; kingdom Viridiplantae; phylum Streptophyta; class Magnoliopsida; order Ericales; family Sarraceniaceae; genus Heliamphora; species Heliamphora ciliata. Next base: position 5,742 of record JAUMHN010291407.1, read on the forward strand.
CAGAGATCAATAAGTTAACGGAGAAAATGTGTACAATTCTTGCATGTCTTGTTTGTCATATAACCATGCAAAATCAACTATGACTAGACTAAGTCATGGGCTAGATGAATTAGTAGAAAGAGGCCAATTAAAAAGGCCGTCCACATTAGTTCAGTCAAGCCAGAAATTAAACATTAGATAGTTTCCATGAGGGATGAATCAGACCAATCATTTAAGGTAACAACAGATAGTTTTGAAACATTTATAAAATGAATTACATATTTTAATTGCCTTTTATTATATATGCATATGTTTGACATATGATAAATACATAAAAATATGAACTTTTAACACGTGTGTGTTTCAGGCGTTTTGTGTCCTGCATTTTTTATTTAAATTGACGTGTTGGTGTGTCCATGTCATGTCACGTTTCCGTGTCCACTCTACTAAGGATGCCTTGACCCCATTGATAGCAAGGCATAAATATCCAGGCATGTAAGGTTCATAGAAACTGAGTTTCCATATCATCATCTTCTCAACTATAGTAGTGTCTCTACCTCCTCTACCTCTTCCCCTGCTTATATTTGACAGGTCCCCACCGTCCTCGTCCACTTAATTACTTAAGTCTAATACCCTTCTACTTTGTTGATAAGAAAGTGTTTCAAATGCTTTTCAGCATGCTCTCATTGAAGAAAATGTTTATATGAAACAGTCACAACTCACGAGGCTATGTTGATCCACTCTTCCCTTGCTAATTACTGTTTGTGTAAGCTGGACAAAGGTCTATGGAATTAGGTAAGCCCCAAGGACTTCGTATACCATATTTTCTGCCTTTCTACTTCTACAAGACTTGGTTAATAGTAAATCAGATGCTTCTTTGTTCACTTAAACATACACTACCAGTGAGTAGTGTATGTTCATGACATCCTAGTCACTGCTAGCAAAATCCACTTTAATCTCTGATCTGATCTCAAAAATGGGCTCTTCTTTTGCAATAAGGATTTAGGCCTTTTACACTTTTTTTGGGCACAGAAGCTGCTAAAACTGATTCAGGTTTCCTTCTAACTCAATCCAAGTATGCTTCAGATTTGTAAGTCAAAGCTTGCATGGGAGAATGCAATCCTTGTGCTTCCCTTTCTTCAGTCAAGAGCACTACTTTGTCACCTGATTGTCCTTTTAGCAATCCAGAATTTTATAGGAGTAATGTTGATCTTTATACTATCTTACACTTACTAGACCTGATACCCCCTTTCCAGTTAATATTGTAAGGCAGCATATACATAATCTTCATTTTTCCACTAAGATCTTCGGATCTTCATGCTTACTACTCTGATGCAGATTAGGTCGGGGACTTCAATAAAAGTTTCTTCACCTTCTGCTCATTTGATATGGTGTGATGACATTTCTGCAACTTCTTTGGTATCAAACCATGTTTCATGCTCCGACCAAGCATATAGAAGTTGACTTTATCAAGGAAATATCCTCCACAAACAAATTCAGATTCGGCATATTAGTTCTCAAGATCGGGTTGCATGCATTTTTACCAGGCTACTCTCAGTCTCAGTTCCTTTCAAACTTTTACGTTCCAAACTGAGGCTAGCAGAGGTACCATCAGTTGACAGGGCATGTAAAGAGTACTATGTAGTTAGTTAGGAAAGATAATTAAGGTTGCTAGTTGGTTAATCTGTATTGACAGCTGTAGTTTGTTACATCTGTGAAACTACACTCTCTCTATATGACAGGCTGTGTTTGTTTGTATCAATGGAATACAGAACAAGATTTCAGAGAATTAGAGTAAGTTTACACATACCTCCTGTATGGCCAAAGCTGTGCCTTGCGTCATCTTGATCTATACAGGTGAGCACTACCAATCCAGATAAAAGAAGAACACCACCAATTCCACACACAGTAAACCGGAAAAAGCTGGTAATAAAAACAATCAGTTTGTATACATGATAACATGAACATGCATAAGATAAGCTTTAGAAGAAAACAATTTTCTCTTGTGCCATCACAAAGCATAGCACTAAAAAACATACGACCCTTGATTCTTTCAGTGTATGCCCATGCTCTTACACTTTTGTAGGAAAATAAAGTTTAGTTTATTGGTTGACTAGCAGTCTACTACTCTTTAGCAGTTCATTCAAACAATTTCAATTTCAGTCCAAGGGAAGTGAGACCCATATTAAGAAGCTGCATTACCAACTTATCTGCATGCATTTCTTTCTTTGATCATGCAAACCTATGATTAGTATCCTACCAAGAAGAGTAACTTTATATCTACTGATGGTGAGAAACTAACATTCAACACTGAAAGCCCACCTTGGGAGGCTGACACTCGAAGCTGAAGATGTAAGGAGAAGCACTCCGACACATGTAAACATTATAGTCCAACCAGCAATTTTGCGCCTGTTTTCATTTAATATGCCTGGAACAATGAATATAAACAACAGCAGTAAAACCAAGTTAGTTGATCCATATTGGATAACCTGATACACATTGTTGGACCTATTTTCTAACAGCTTAAATTTCTAAAACAATTGACGACTTAACATAGTATTAGAGCTCTGATTCTAGAAGGTCTTGAGTTCAAATCTCGTAATATGTATTTGTATCTATATTATGATTGTTATTGACATTATGTAATATGATTTGTATGTATTGATGCACTTGTTCAGTTCAGTTTGTTCTTTTTTCCACGTGCGAGACGGAGTCGCACTTAAGAGGGAGTGTTGGATAGCTTGATATATATTGTTGGAATATTTTTCCTAGCAGCTTAAACTTCGTGGACAATTGGTGCCTTAACAATATATATAATGTAATCCAAAAAAAGCATATGCCGCCTGACTTGTAGTGTTAATCCTTTGTCGTAGTTTTACTCATTCACCGTTTATCTTTCCATACAAGAAAATTCCAGATTTGCATAGTGATGCCAAACGGCCGGCAATTAAAGGACTAGTACCTAAAAAGAACAAAAAACGAATTCTAAACTAACAATCTAAACTCAAAATTCAATTTTTATTCTGTCAAAATCTGCCCAATACAATGGAGAACCATTTTATTTATAGGCTTAAACCCTAATTTAAAAATAGAAACTTGAATCCTTAACAAAAGGAAACAAAATTATATAATATCCTATTAATTAGAAATGAAAATGAAATAATATAATATTGTAAATAATATCTAAATAATATAATTTCTTAATTTTATATGTTGTCCGCACCTTTCTCTTCTATTGAGAAAAAGAACTCGTACTTGAGTTCTACCAGAAGTACTGAATGCGACCATGCCAGAAAAGCAAGTAGTGTGAATAAGTCAACAGCTTCTGATTCTTGTTACGCCAATGAGACGTGATTGTAAAACGTGATTGTAAGACCATGCCAGATAAGTAAATAGTGTGAATAAGTCAACAGCTTCTGATTCTTGTTGTGCCAATGAGACATGATTGTAAGACTATTGACCAAATCTACAAAACAATTAATGACCCACAGAAAATCTTCAACACCCATAAAATCAATCTGGTAATAAAAAAATGGTAGGTGAAGAGGATAAAGTAACCGTATGCGCATCTTGAAGAGATTTCGTAGGTGGTGGAAGCACTCGTTGCAAATGCAGGTCGTGCATAATCGGAACTTGAGGAAGAGGAGCAGCATCTAGGGACTCAAGATTGTCAAGAGAGCCCTGATTTGATATGTACAATAAAGGAATATCTGAGACAAGATGTGCATCACATGTAAGAACTTCAAGATGAATAATTGCTTCTTCCTCTAGATAAACCTCTACCGCTAAAGCGTCCTCATGTGCATCTTTCAAGTCATTTTAAGAGTGCAACATCTCATCTTGAATTTTTTGACATAAGCCAAAAAATATTGTTTAGCAACATGACATGGGGTGCGACAAGTGTTTGATAATTTTAATAATTTTTTGAATTTTATAAAATAATCAAATACACTAAAATTTTGTTGCATGAGAGTGTTGTTGAATATTGGTTGCCTATGAATTGCTATTAGTGATTTTTCAAGGCATCTATATTCCGCCATAAGGAGTGCACAATGCCTTGAATGATGGTCATGTTTTCTTTAAAGGAATCCATTTTTTTAAACTCTTTTTCCTCTTCTTTCACTCCTTTTTTTTGGAGACTTTTTATGTTTTTTTGTTTTTTGAAAAAATAAATAAACCTACGACTCAAAGCCTTGCTCGTAGGAATTCCTTAAGTGGTGCAAAGATGGTAGCAACAATTTTTTTTGGTGAATATGCGTTGGCACAGATTTCGTATGTAAAGTAACAAGCAACGTTGACAAAGTTCGAGTGGTTTGATGGAAGTAAAAGGTGGAGATATCGTAGAGAAATGAGATGGACATAAGAGATTAGAAAAAGTACTTTTTTTTAAGGGCCGAGTAAATTATTGGTTGGGGTGTTATGAGCTATGAAAAGAGACGGGTCAAGGCTTGGGTTAGGATGGGTTTAGTTGGGCTAGGTAATTTATTGGTTAGGCTTGGACTAAGGGTTTAAATGATTTAAAAAGATGTGAGTTGGGTCCTTGGGATGTTTTTTTTTTTTTAATGGGTTGTTAAAGATGGGCTAGGCAAGGTAATAAGATGGGAATGGACTCCCGAGTTATGGGTTCAATTAATTGGGTCGGGTCAGGTCGGGTCAAACACCAAGGATTTGGAGGGGTTAAGCTAAGGATTTGGGTCTTTGGGGAACCTAATGTTCTTGCTCACTAGAGAGAGGAGAGCTAGGGTTTGGTTTCGAGAAGGCAGCGGCGTAGGTGAGGGTGGAGGGCGACGGAAATAGCGGATGGTCGCAGTGATGACTGGCTTGGAGAAGGTCGATTTCGCAAAAGGAGAGTCATGGTTGGAGGTGGTGACTCAAGCAAGCAAGGAGGTCGTCGGCTCCAACAGCATCGTGTGAGTACGTGAGGAAGATGGATGGCGATGGCGACTCTGGCAGTAATGGACTTTGGCGACAAAGGCTATCAGTGATGGTGGAGAATGACACAAAGATAATGGCACCGATAGCTAATGGCGCGATGATGGTCAATGGATGACGACGCGAATGGTGGTTGATGATCGCGTTGGTGGCCGATGGCCGATGGCATCGACGGTCGATGCAATGGCGTGACTGGTGGTCGCGATCTTGGAGGTCACCAGCGCTGGCGGCTGGTGGTGGGAGTTGCCAGGACAACGGCGACGAGTGAAAGTGGTGGCGAATGAAGGCGAGGGTGTCAGCGTGAGGCAAATGCGCAAGTGACGGTGGCAACGGTGTGAGCTGATCGACGATGTTGTGGCAGTGAGTTGCAATGGATCAAAATTTGCTCTGATACTAATTGATGCCGGACAACTGACGATTAAAAGGCTAGTAACTAAAAGAACAAAAAAAAAATTCTAAGTTAACAATCAAAACTCAAAATTCAATTTTTATTCATTCAAAATCTACTCAATACATTGGAGGACCATCTTATTTATAGGCTTAAACCCTAATTTAAAAATAAAAGCTTGAATCCTTAACTAAAGGAAACAAAATCATATAATATCCTATTAACCGGAAAGGTAAATAAAATAATATAATATCCTAAATAATATCTAACTAGTATAATTTTCTAATCCCATACGTTGACATTCTATATGTTGTTATGCTGTCTGCATTAGCATAGTGTTCCAAATATGTAGTTCACAATCTCCTCCATTTTTTGTGATTGCAGTTTTCTTTTGGGGATCGGTTGGGGTTGGGGCTGGGGCTGGGGTTGGGGTTGGGGTTGGGGTTGGGGGGATTGAATTAAAATATGCATAAAGCAATAGACAGTAGATTGTTGAATATCTAAATTCTTTCAAAGAGCAAATAACAATATTTTACTCATCAAAGAAGGTAAAAAATACTTCAGTAATGCACAAGTTTGGCTTCTAGTAAACCATCAACTATCTATAAGACTAATAAACAGGTAGCCATAAATTTAAAAATGCAAGCATGGGAGGAGTTACAAGAAAAATTGGAGCCCAGCAGACATAGAAAAGGTACTCAAAGGATGTCATATGGAAATCAATCGAATAGTATAACGCCATGATCATATTCGTTTTGTGCTTACTTTACTCGTGCTAACATTTGAGAAGTCCATCTAAAACGAAAATAAATAAGAAGCCATAAAGATCTACCAAAAATAAGAAGTAAAACAGAACTTACAAGCTGCTTGTTTAGGAATAAGAGGATATGCAACTGGTTCATCCATCTTCCCAACAAAAAGTTGAGTGCTCTTTCTAGAGCTTCCAATATAATCTTTTGGGTCTTCTCCTTCAATATCCTTGGTAATACTATTATATCGCAATGCCACTGAATCAATTGACTCCTGGAGTGATGATGGAAGTGGCACCTCATCCGGTGGCACATATCGTAGTATTAGTACAGAAATGGCCACCATCGTGAATGCAAGAAGTGTTCCCACGCTGACCTGTGTGATCAGCCCCATTAAAATTTTAGTATCCATGGTATTTTAAGGAACTTGAACAGTTCTTCATTCGTTAAAAGTTTCAAAACCACAGCATTGGTATTTACTAAACTTAAATAGTTTTGGGGAACCAAATTTTTTTGAGTCAATGCGTCCAATGCCCTGCTCGTGTTTGGACACGCAAGCCATGATATGTTCATTTTTCTGGGTTATACTAGCACAGAGGGAAACGAGAGAGCACAAAAACTACCAAGAGAAGGGCAATTCTATTGGATTCATTCATTCCATTTCAGTCTCCGCTCCCCTAATATGCCCATGAAGAACATTTTTGGTTCCAATAGAGCCAAACATTATGAAGGACTCAATCGTTGGAACTCCAATGTTATCGATTTGTTAGGACCGAACACTACAGAGATATTTCCTTCATTTATTTAATCAGTTTAGAAGGCCCATTAAGCTTAAACAAGTTACTAATCCTAGGCACCAGGGACTACCATTCTCGCTTAAAAGTGCACTCTCAACTGAAATAGATATCAGACACAACCTTACATTTAAGCAAGCAAAAGATCATACGGCTGGATCATTAAAACATACCATCCCTGACAACTGCTCTACATTCATGAGGAATGCCAAAGTTGCTGCGACCATACCCGACACTATTGTGCCCTTGACAGGAACTTGGGTGCTTGTATTGACTTCTGAAAAGAATGAGGGCAGCAATCCATCTCTTGCCATCGCCATCAATATCCGTGGCTGCAGAACACAGTTTTAAGGATTTTGACATATTATTTGATGCAAAATGGGTTTTAAAATCCCATAGTTAGCCAAAATATATTTACTTTTGTACATTAAGAAAGTAAAAGCAAATTAAATCTGCAGCCAAATGCAAAGATCAGGAACTTCATAAAGGTCCATTACTTGTTGCAGCTTACAACTTGGTCAGATGTAGCAAAGAGAATTAAATTGACCTAGCTAAGAAATTTCCTTCACTGAAGGAAAAGTCTATTTTTCATTTTTTTCTTTCCTTCTCATTAATCATCTTCCTCCTTTCACCGTCTCTTTCCATTATTCTTTGGGGTAGGGCAGTGGGCACAACATACAGTAAAATTATTCTTTCAATGCATTTACGTGTGCAAAATCAAGATGAATATGACCACTGCTAGAATAAATTTCATGGGTCCATATACCACACCTACCTCTTTAAATAAATCTGTCCAAGCTCCTCCGTCGAGGTTTTTATTTATATATGTCTTTAGTGATTGAGAAAAGATAAGAGAGAAGATAGGAGAGGTCAACTTTCCATTTATAGAAGTAGTTTCAATATGTTAATTATGTTTTACCATTGAAACATCAGAAAGCATATCTTAGATCGGCAACAAAGGGGAAACAATATTTTCATCTTGTCCCAATTTTTATAAGCCAAACAAAATTGGAAGTCACTGCAAGATGCAAGAACAATTTGCCTTGAAGTGCTAATTCAAACCAACTACAAGGGTAGCTTGATGAGAAGTTGACCCGAAGTTACAAGCAATGTTACAATCTAAGTCGACACACAATCCAGCCGCATAATTGGTGCCACAAATGTATCGAGGTTCATTTCTGTAGTCAGAATGTCCAATGGGGCAACAAGAAGGTAAACAAATAAATACTGATTAGTTATTTAATGAAGGGTACCTTCATAATTTTACTCACTGGAAACTCCCTATTAGTGGATTTGGTGTTGTCCATACCATTTGTTTTATTCCAAAACTTGAAATGTCCTAATGAATTCCATTGGATTACAAACTGAACTGAACCGATATGTATATATGTAAGTACAATGTTGAGGAGTGGCTGACTCAAGCATGCTTATTGGAACCCATGGTTCGAGGATGGTGGGGTGGATAGTTCTAAAGCGGGGTGGATAGTTCTAAAGCAGACTACCCATTCATTAGATAGAGAAGAAAGATTTCGTGATCCACATAGCTAAGATGTGTATTCTCAGCCTTATGTATATAGATATATTATATTGGTTGTACTTATTCTATACCACGCTATTTATGAATTTTTTCCTTCTTTGTTTGTGGATAACAAGTGCTAGGCAAATCAAAACAGTAAATGCACAATATTTTCAATAGTTAGGAACAGGTTGGTTGAGCTATTGGAATTTGGGGTTTAATTGGGGCCCTATCGAGCATAAGTTGAGAAAAATGTTGCAATTGGAATTTGACAGATCATTTTGACCACTTGTACCAGACAAACTAATTTAGTTTCTCTGCTAGTTTGGATTGGCTCGGATTACAAGTTCAATCAACTTGAGGGGTTTGTTTTGATTGGAATTTGAGCCTCTAAACCGACCAAACAGATCCATGTACACCTCTACCTATGCTTTGAAGCTCAAGCTTGCAATATTTCACAAAGCAATGTCCCCTAGATCTGACTAGAAATGATACATGATCATTTAAATCTCAGCACCAAATCAATGGCGGGACAACTTGAAACAATGAATTATAATTCATAATAAATAACTAGGGGTGATTGAAAAAATCACAAAAAAAAAAATATTAAGTAGTTGGACCTGAATAATTAGGGATGTTAATGCAGGCTTTGTTGCTTGGTAGAAGGGTTGTAGGGGACTAGCCGACTAGGGTCTAAAAAGTGACTTTAGTGAGATCAACCAAAGGTCGTGCTTTACCAAAATGCAAGGCAAGGGTTTCTCCACCTTCTAAAACCAGTTATAACTGACTTAAATGAATAGCCCAAGCAGGCAACCCACTTTAGAGCCCAACACAAAAATTACATAACTGCCACTAACTTAAAGAGAAAACATCAATAACAATAAAACTTTACAAAATTAGGTCTGCTTGGAATTTTTCTTGTTTTTCAATTTCATTTTCATTTTTGCAGAAACAAAAAAGATGAAATGTTTAAAAATATGCATCATTCTCATATTGCTATCTTTATTGTGTGGAAACAGTTTTCGAAAATTCGAAGAAAAAAAAATCTTTTGGTGTTTTTTGAAAAGTAGGTTGTTTTCAAAATATTTTTCCAAAAACAGATTTCAGAAAGAATTTGCCAAACAAGTGTGTTTCAAAAAATGAAAACAGAAAATGAAAACCGTTCCTAGACATGAGTTTTTTTAGGCAAGTTCTAAGTAAGAATCTTGCCAAACAACTATATTAGCATTTGATTCCCTCTTCATTTATAATACTTTCCATGCACAGTTTTTGCATCAGGAAAACTTCCTCCACTTTCCCAGTCCTACAATTTTTAGTACACCATGGAAAGTCCCGACTTTTTTAAGAGACTACAATTTGATGTATTCGTACCCAACTAATTATGTATAAACTTGTAGAGCTATCCCACTATTCAACACTACTAAATCCAACCAGTCTTTTGAAAAGGATGGCATCCTAACATCACAAGATCAGCTCCTTACCTTTTCAAAATGGAAATCATTGCACATCCCGAAATAGTATATACGGGATGCGCAAATTCTTACTTCATTTTTAACCCATATGCAATGTCAGCTACTAGGGAAAAACCAAGAATTACATAATGTGCATAAAGATTATATATACTAATGACCTGTTAAGAGAGAGAGCAAGAGAGAAAAATAGCCGGGCATCTGGTGCACAAGTCTCCTGCTATACTAGGGTTTGAGAAAGGTAAGATATTTGTTACCTAAAATGCTGATTGTTCTGGTACGAGGAACAACTATGGGAATGTGGTATGCTACATGTCCTAAGTTGTGGTATAATAGGAGTAGATTTCTTTATATATTACAATATAAGAAGGTGCTTCTTTCCAAAGGTAACGACCATTTCATAAAAAAGAGCATTACTTCAAAATTATTCATATATATCTAGGAAGCATTATAACCATTTCTTTCCACATTTTGTATTACGAAAGCTCCAGTGCCTTTGGATTTTATATTATTATGTTTGATTTTTCTTCATATAGAAAATGCCTAAGAAGCACGAATACGGATACAAGATACAAATACGATACGATACAGATACAGCGATACAACAAAATTAAAAAAAAGAAAGAGACGGGTGCTGCAAGAATACGTTTGTAAAAAAATTATTTTTTATATAGCTTGTAGTATTGTATTATTTATTATACTAAACTAAAAGCAAGAATTAATTCATGTTGGTTGTATTTTGAAACGTTCAATAACTATTCAAGTCAAGAATAACTGAATAAGTAATAAATAAATAAAAATTCCCATTAATCATAAAAAAATATCTAGATGATAGTACATTCATAACAATAAAACCAAAAAATCAACTAAATAAGAAAATAACTTTAATAAATAAATAAATTGAAACGTATCCAAAAAGTAATCAATCCGTATCTAAAAGGTATCCAAAATTGAAAAAATAAAAAATTATTTTTGGATATTTCTCAGGCGTATCTGATACGTATCCCCGCGTGTTAGGCGCGTATCGATATCTTATTTGTATCCGATATTTGTACGGCACCATTTTCGAAATATCCGTGCTTCATAGTAAAATGTTAAGTAAAAATAAATAGAAAAAAAATTGATGGATCGCTCTATATTGTTTAATTATCCGTTTTGGAACAGTGTACTCTATTTCGGAACTTGTTCCAAAACATAAACCGCTAAGGTCTGAGTGTTTTGTGATAACATAGGGCTTATAAGATATCCAGTCCTATTCCCATTTTTGGAAAGGCCATTTCCATTACTAGAATCTGCACCACTAGAGATGCTAAACTGTAAGCCAAATAGTGAGAATGCCACCCTTTTCGAAAGAGAAAAAGAGATAACTTAAACGATTACCATAATAACAGGACATGTTTCCCTTTTAACAGGTCTCTACCCAGAATAATATTAGCTAGAACGTAATTTAGTTTCCAGCTTTAAACTTATTTATAAGACAATTGAGAGAAGCACCTGGAGAGTCAGAATAGAAGACACATGGAATTTAGAAATGAATTGCTTAACAGATTTTTGTAAAAGCACCAAAACCCAAGTCAATATGGATTCATTCTTCCCCTAAACTTGTACCATAACAACTTTAAAAGATCATTGCCATTGAAATAGAGGATGTACATTGCTTGGATCTCAATATATCATGGACAAATTGCTTAATGTTCAAACTAATTACATATGGTTATAGTGGCAGTTCATGCACTCACCAAACAGCAATATGAAGGGTCAAATTAAGAATTCTACTATTTAGTTA
>JAUMHN010291518.1:0-18777 GCA_032360265.1 Heliamphora ciliata
CCTGAATTCGATCCGTTCGACCTAGCCAAGACCAGCTACTATAACGATGTACTACAATCGTACCAATAGAATGTCCGCGTCCATTACGATTGTGAGCCTACCTGTATAATCTATCAGAACCTATGACCCAATCTTCCGTGCAGCACTCACAGAGTCAAATACTGGATAGAATATACGGACTATGCATTCATGCATCACAAATATAACTATGAAACCATAAATGTAAAACCATCTCAAATGATTCTCATTAATATGCCAGGGATCTAGAATAAAATACATAAAAAGCATGCCTTTTCAGTATACATTCCCAATAGGATTTATTTTGTACAAAATGTTATGACCAATTTAATGAAGGTATGTCACTTTCTTTCACACACTTTTCACATATTTTTATCCGAACATCCATTAGAGCCCCATATTCTTCCTCTAACATATATTTCATGCGTATCCAGGCTCAAAATATCACTAAGCTAAAGTTTCAAGTCTTACTCCATCAAAACTTAATCATTTCTAAAAAAAAATAGAACGGGTCAGGGTCTCACATTGTCACTTTACACTACTGAAGTAAAATAGAGCAACATAACCCAATATATATATATATATATATACATGTATATTCTTAAATGAGTATTATGAAGCTTTATGATTTCCATATTAAATTTGTGACGGTCGTAACCGTAAATTTAATGTGTAATTATTATTTTATTTATTTAATTTAATTAACTGTATCATTATTATTTTTTTTTCCGAGATATTACATTATGTTCTTAAAGGGTCCAGCGCCAAATGCCACAACTCGACTGTGACTCGGCCCAAATCCAGACCTCCGCCACGGCAGGATGCTGGCCTAAACTCAGGCCAACAATCCCCCCCAGCACATGCTGCACTACCCGCAAGACACAAGGCCTTCCACGATGGGGAATCGAACTTGAGACCACCTACTGTGATACCAATTGTTGGGATTAAGCACTTACCATCTCACCAAAACCCGCTGGTAGTGGTGAAGGCGTAACTTTATTTCCTTAAACGGTCTAGTGCCAAACGCCACAATTCGACTGTGACTCTGCCCAAATTTGGACCTCCGCCACGACAGGATGCTAGCCCAAACCAAGTCCAACATGCACAGTATCACTTCTCGAACCTTCGCTATAACACAAATAATGCCTACAAAATTCTATTTCAATGGCTTTCCCAATTTTAGTGAAATCGTGTCTTCATCGACAACAAGAGATTGAACCAACTCATTGTATAATGGATAGAAAAATAAGATCATAACTCTTTCCTACTCAATACTCATAACATTGTTTGGACTCTCGGACTAGATTAGTATGTATTAGTAGTCCTAGGGCTAATTATCATGATATAACAAATACTCTGAATTAAATATATCCACTTTAGTCCATAATTATGTTTCTTTACTCCATGAGAAGAAACCTTATCAATGGAAAGTTATTCCAATTTTGTGTTTGTTTTGATAAAGATTAGAAATGAATAATAATGGTATGACAAAAAAAAATACTTGTATGAGAAATTTGAGGTTATCCAGAAATAATCACGAAATAAAATTATATTTTTATTTATCGCTGCCGCTATTTGCGTATACACCCAATTATCTAAATTGTCATTTAATATTTAATCTCATAACTTATCTAATCCCATGACTCCAAATTTCACCCCTTCTCCTGGACATGGATATCCCTATATAGGGGATATGAAGTCCCACCTGGACAAATAATTCGGAAGAAATTTATGTAAACAAATGTAAGACACAAATATCTTCGGACTAATAGTCCATAACTACATTGATAACCTCACTTAACAAGTATCATCATCAACCAGAAAAAGTGATTGGCTATGTTATGTTACAGAAGGGGTGGAAATTTATGACACGACACGTTAACACGACTCAAACCTGACACGAAGTTTGAGCGTTAGGGTCGATTATTTCGACATGAAATTAAAAAATGACATGACCTAATAACACGTTTAATAAATAGGTTGGGTTAATGTTGAACCCGTATATTCTGAAAATGATCCATCTAACACGATTAATTTTCGTGTGAACCTGAAACACGGCACGAACTTGAAACCCGTTAAAAACACACATATATAACTCGGTTCTATACCCATTATGATTATGTTATGCATTGTAGAAGAAATATTAAAAATTTTGGGAAAAAAACTCAAAATTGGCGTCCATAATTAAAATAGGACTACGTTATTGTTACTTAAAAGTTAAATCAATCATCAAGTTTAATTAAAATTTAAAACCCCACTCGAAAGTCAAAACAGGCAAGGCGAGGCAAATTCTCAGTCCATCAAGTAACACCTTTACCCTTTACTATTTATAGACTTACAATTTACCCCAGGGCTAAGGTTTTGCTTTTGCCGCCGCATCAACATAAAATTTGAAGCCTGAATGTTACGGCCAAAACCCCAACAAGATAAACGAGAAGAATAACAATAAGAAATCGTTAATCCTTCAAACCAAACACTCTTTTTAGATTAAAAGAATTTCAAGATAAGGATGAAATATTTGAAAGGAAGACCTCTAGGGCTTCAATTTGAACATCAACTTGACTCAAAAAGGTTTAAAGATGAGAAGGTACATCGGTTTCAAAACGGAAACAAAATTTGAAAACATCAAAATTTTGACCACATAGACAGGCTGCTCGATCGGTTTATTGTTGCTTGCAGTTTCTCGCACCTGCAAATGAGATATCGAGAGGCTGAAAAGACCGCTTAATCGGTCTTTAGACCGATCGATCGGTCTAGCCTTGGAACACTTTTCTTTTTTAAGCCATTTGAAACTCCAACTTTCAGCCAAGAATGTTTTTGGCACCAATGGTGAAAGCAAAGCATTTACAAACCATATATTTGATAAAAGGGAGGCCCAAAACCATTAACCAAATGATTTAATTCCCTCTCAACTCATTCAAAACATAAGAATTTTATAGAATTGCAATCCAAAAACCTTCTCTAGAGGATTCATTCAACAATCATACATTCAACCAAAAGAAAGCTTAGCATCATCACCTTACAACACTTAGTTTTTCAAGTACACAACATATTATACTTTACATGATCCAATATTCAAACCTTAATTACAAAACATTACTAAACCAATCTTTTACAAGTTTAAAGCCCAAAACATCAATCTTTCTCATCCTTGAGCCAAAGAACCATCTTTGTCACCTGAAAATATTTATTTTAAACAACGTGAGCTAAGATTCAATAGGAATCTTAAACCAGATATGGATGGATGCATGAAATGCAATAGGCAAAAATATATGGCATCAACTTAAACAATTTTACCGAAAGTGGTTTTCTCATAAAATCCAATTCACTAATCCATCTCGATTCAAATATCTATAATTTTGAGAACCACCACGATTTAGTTGTAAACAAAGCACCAACACTCCACATTAAAAAAAAGGGTTTAGTTAGGTATCGATTTATCACACATAGTAACAATTGAAATTTATAAATTTCTATACGTTACCCTCACTATCGGGCCGCCTTAAGACACCGATAGGCCACCGATAGGCAACCCATTATATATGTTTTATAATTAGCCACACAATTACGCACTTTTATGGATCAACCGAAAGGTAAGGCACCCAACCATGCGCATGTTTTCGCTCTTTCACCGATGAGTTATTCAAACCCACATTATCCACTTCACATTGCCTCGGTACATTAATTAAACCAACAATTCATCCAAAATCAACCACATGTGCATATAACCTCTATTTCAATGATTTAAATATAACACAATCCAACAACTCAATTAAAACCAAAACTCATTTTGATATTTTTTACAACAAACATAAAAACAATATAATCTCTTCCAATATATACATATTCCATAATTTCATAAAAAAGTTAGGGTTTTTTTTCTCTCAAAACAAGGTTTATGACACATGTTTTAAACACCAAATCATGCATTTAACACAAGAATCCATACATAGTTTAGAATCCTACCTCGGAGAGTTAAAAACTTGAAGCATTAATCTACATGGAACACCTAAACATTCCGAAATTAAATTCCACTCGGTTGGATGTGAAGCCCTCTTCGAGTAGGTTAACCTTCGTTCTGGCGGCCTTGCGAGAATTCAAGCCAAAGGCTTTCGAAATTGAAGGAGAAGTGGATAGGAGCTTGAGTGTCTTTGATGGTGAGAGAGAGGAGAAGAGAAGAGGAGAGAAGAAGATATGAGAGAGAGAGAGATGACCAGTTGGGGTGGGGGGTGGGGTGAGAGGCTTCTCCAATAAGCCAAGGCACACCCTTCCATGCCACTTACATGCATGTCAAACAAAACAAAAATCATCCCATGCATCCATGATGTATTGTTAACTTACATACATGCATTTATATCATTAAAATTAATATTTTTATATTTATATTAATTCAAATTTTTTTTCTCAAAAATTATTGAATTTTAAAATTATCCCCAAATCAAATTTCTTGGATTTTTACGCACATCGGCGAATCCAACAAAACTTGTTTAAAAGATACCGGGACCACATATCATGTATTCATATTAATTCCACCCTAATTGAACATTAATATTCAACACATGAAAATCATCACATAAACATTAATCCATTTAAATTAGAACGGAACCAGGTCTCACATTGAAGCTTGTCGCCGTCGAAGCTTCTCGTCCTCGTCATTGTCGAAATTCAATCGGCGTCGAAGGCTAGTCGAACCTCATCGCATCATCGACAAACTCTAGTCACTGTCGAACTCCAATTGTCGTCTTCTTTTCCATTCCTCATTTCATTTTCACATTCTACGCAGATTGAAGAATGAAGAATCTAGATAACACACAAAAAGGCCAACTAAGGTCTGTTTTTCCTTTCTTTCTCAACAATCTCTCTTCTTTCCTAATTCGAACTGTTTTCATGTTAATCTTTTTCTGGTTTTTTTTATTTTCTATCCATTTTTGCATTCCTAGTGAATAAAACTGAGCGAGCCTTGCTTTGATTAATCTTGAATTTTTGAAATCAAAACTGACACTTAATGCAGTATTCATGTTAATCTCTTCTTAATGTTGTGTTCATGTTAAGAGATAAGTTGTGTTCATGTTAATCTTTTCTTAATGCTTTGTTTAGGTTTTCTTGATGTTGTGTTTAGGTTTAAGAGAGTTGTTTATCTTATTTTTAAATTTTAAATTTGAAGTGGATGAATTATTTTTACATAATTTTTGATGGATATGAAAATAGTTGAAAGAGTTTTTTATGCATGGATTAATGTTATTTTTCTATCGAATTATTTAAATACTTTTTGCAAATTGTTTGGAACTTTTTATTTATTATAATTTATGTAATTTTATGATTGAAATATCAATGAAATTGAAAATGTAAACTTGTTCTTACACAGGTTATTAAATAGGTTGTAAACAAGTTAACATGTTTATAAGCGAGTTGTATTAGTGTTAAAATATGTAACACGTTTAACTAAATAGGTAGGGTTAGTGTTGAGAGGTTTATGATACGAACCCGATATGGTACGATACGAGCACGACATGACACGATAGTCACCCCTAATGTTACTATTGGTAATTGCACAGTACCAAATCTTTATTTTTCATAGCACATTATTGATTTATATCAAACACAAATAATTTACAAACAATATATTTATATATATGAACTTGATATTATTCTCTATTTTGTAGTGTTAGATTTGTGAGCGTACCAACATCATAACACCTAAAAAGGGACAATAATTTCCTAGAATACTCAATTAGAACATTTCAAAATTGAACTCAACGTTGAAAGAAACTTCACTCAACACAATTGACGGTGACAATATATGAACAAATTTCATTTATCACTCCTATTTCATTTGCATATTTCTCATATGTTGAATATTGTACTTTCTCGTCATATAGCACACTCATAAAAAGCAATTCATTTTATTTTTCATACACGGTCACATGAGTACAATGACACTTTGTTTCACACAACAACGGTATTTGAATTCAACTTACCTTACTTAGGAATGTATGATAAGTTTCTAATATATACAAATATGAGAAACTTATCATATATATATATATATATATATATATATATATATTTGTCATATACTACATGCACGAGAAAATTCTCATTGAGAAAAACTACTTATACAAACTTAAAAATTATTTTAAGTACGAAGTGATGAGCTCACACAAACAATAAAGGAGATATGCTTTTTTACAAATAAAGGGGATGCTACTGAAAATGATGAATTCGAAGAACAAACTAAAGAATTAGAAAAGTAAACTAAAGAATTTGAAGAGCAAAAAGTAAAAAATCAAGAATCTAAAAAAGAAAATGCAAATGGAGAAGAAGATAGTGAAGAAGAATGTGAAAGTGAAGAAGAAGAAATAGAAGAAAATACTAAAGAATATCAACAAAGAGAAATAAGATTCAGGCAATACAAATCATGACACTTCAAAATCAAAAATTGATAGTGGCAATAGTGAAATATTCAAAACTTCGTTTATGGGGGAGACAAATAAAGGCACAAATTACGGCACTACAAAGTTAAATATTCATACCAAAAACACCGAAATATTCAAAACTGCAGACCTGCAAGACCAATATACACAAGTTGAAAAATAAAAAAATGATCTAAAGGAACACGGAGTTGATGTCAAGACAACACAAGTTGATACTCATTTGGCACAAGATGACACAGCAAGTCAAGGGATCAAAATTGGGAAAAAATCAAGTGATCATAGCAAAGAATGGGGGCATGTATCCAGATAACCATGAACATTCCATCCTATCTCATCAACATGAAGGATTTGATTTAATAGAACAATCTTACATGGGCAGTATATGTGGCATAATGTTTGAAGATGCAGTAAACTTGGGAAGCATGGAGCAACAAAAAAATTATTAGAAGACATTTAGGATATTGGAAGATACTTGGAAGATATTTAGGATCTCAATTTGATTATGATTTTATTCCTAGAATCAATATATTAGGAAATTAAGATAGTAAATGGTTTGATTTGTGAATTATTTTTTTCTTTCTTTGTATTCCTTCTTCATCAATATAAATAGATAGTTTTACCTCTTTGAAGGTAAGCTGAAAATTACACAATTCTTTCATTCTTTTTGGTATCAGAGAGCCAGACTCAATTCTTTTATTCTTTTATTTAACAATTCCCTCCCCACAAGTCATCATTGTTGATCATCCCCTCCTCTCCCAATCCCGAAACCTTAGCCGTCACTCATACCCCAAGCCTCGCCAAAATCTTAGCCGCCGCTCATCCCTTCTGGTATGACGTTCTCTAGTTCGACCCCTTTCTTTGGCTTGCAACCTTAACCTTAGCCATCGCTCTTTGGTTCGCAACCCTAGCTCTGTCTCACCTTCTTTTGGTGCCTCTCTCTACTTCTGGTTCATTTTTTGTGGTACTTCAAGCAGTTGCTGCCCCTTTATGCTATCTCCACCACTGGTCCACTGTTTGGTTCACCATTGGTTCACTTGGTGTTTCGTATTCTTGAGGAGTGGTGCCTATGTAGTTTGTTCCTTTATGCTTGCCTATGATTTGGTCCTTCATGAACGGACCAAGCATATAGAGGTGGATATTCACTTTATTCGAGAAAAAGTTTGAGAAAGCACCTTGTCTTCATCCTTTGTCTCTTTATCTGATCAGACTGTAGATATGTTTACTAAGTCTATGGGACCATCTTTACTTTGGTGATTAATTGTCAAGCTAGGCTTAATTGACATCTTTGCTCTACCTTGAGGGAGAGTATTGGAAGATATTTAGGATATTGGAAGATATTTGAAAGAAATTTAAGATCTCAATTTGATTTTGGTTTTATTTTTAGAATCAATATATTAGGAAATTAAGATATTACTAATTATGATTTTGTTTTTGAATTATTTTCTTCCTTCTTTGTAATTCTTCTTCATCAATAAAAATAGATAGCCCTATCTCTTTGAAGGTAAGTTGAAAATTACACAATTCTTTTATTCTTTAAACATAAAGGCAAATAGAAGACAGATAATTATTTCGATACAAAGATTCAAGCACTTAAGAAGAAGGTTGAAGAACTTCTGATAGAGAATATAAATCAATTCCTATATATATATATGAAAGAGAAAACGCGACTTCAAATTGAAAATAAAAGAAGAGCGCAACCATCATTGAATTAACCGGAAAAATGTCAAAGATGCAAGAAGAGATGATAAGAATGGAGCAACAATTGGAATAGATGCAAAAGCATCTAACGCTGAATCCATACAAGAACCAATGCCACAAAATCAAGAAGAAAGTAAGGACATGCACATAGCACAACTCAAAGAAACTATTGATCTCTTAACATTACAAAATTTTGAAGTGGAGACATTGTTCATAGAGATACAGGTACATGAAGTCACATGAGAGGAATTAGCAAAGAAGAAAAAAAAGCAAGGAAAGCAACAAAATTCCATGATTAGAAAAGTCAAGACCAATAAATGAAAATATAACAGCATTCTAGACTTCAATTATGATGTAAACAAAAATATGAAGAGAAAGACTGTAGACACTAGTCAAATGGACTAGAAGCTAGAACCACAAGATGTTGGAGGAAAAATTGCCAAGATCTTTATTTTTGCAAACGATTATCGGTAAAAATTAACTGGACGGGAAAACGCCGAAACGGGATCCAGATAAAACTTTTAATGATTAATATGACCCAAGCGTAAGTTCCAAAGAAACGTTTGGTTCATTAAAGAAAGATCATTTCTCTTATATGATAAATTAGATGTGCTATTCAATTTAATTAGTTGCAATGTAGGAGAAATAAGAGATATAACATACAGTTCATCTACCAATGTACCAGAACAAATAAAACGTTTATTTTTTTTAACAACCACAGAATCATTAAAATGAACCGAATATTTGTTCTTCACTAAATTAGGAACCAAAATTAAATTCCTTCTAATTGAAGGTACATAAAGACAATCTTTTAAAAGTAAAATTCTATCTCTACTAAAACTGAAATTGACATCTCCTACTGCAACTACTGCCACCCTGGTATTATTACCCATATATAGGTAAAATTTTCCATCACTAAGCTGCCTGGTTTCTTGGAACCCCTGCAAAGAATTGCAGACATGATTATTGGCTCCCGTATCTACACACCAGGTATCGATAAATAACACCGCTAAATATGTTTCAACCACTAGTAAACAGAAATTACCTTACTTGTTCTGCTTATTGAGAAAAACTAGACACTACTTTTTCCAATGCCCCAACTGGTTACTGTGATAGCACTTACCTCTCTACTTCTTCACACCAGCTTTTGGCCCCTTATCTTCTTTTGGACTTGTGCCTCCCTATTTTTGAACTTTTTTCTTCTTCTTGCCTTTCGGCTTAGATGAATAACCTTTTTCAGCCTCATGCACACAACCTGGCTTTTTAAGAACACCCTTGGCTGCTTGAAGTTCTTTAAGAAGTTCTGCCAATGAAAAACTGAGCTTATTCATGAAATAATTCAGGCAGAACTGCTTAAAGCTATCAGGCAGTGACTGTAGTATGATATCGACCTTGGTTTTTCTGTCAATCTCAGCTCCTAAGATCTCCAGTTCATTTAGAAGACTGATCATCTTCAGAACATGATTCCTGACTGTGGTGCCTTCAGCCATGCTTATATTCATTAGAGATTTCATGGCCACCTGCCTGGCAGCACAATTTTGATCCCCAAATATTTCTTTGAGGTTCATAATCATGTCATAGGCACTAGGCATAAGCTGATGCTAATACTACCATACATTTGACATAGAAGCCAAAATGTAACAACGAGCCATCTTATAGCTTTCTACCACTTCTGATAAGCCCGAGTTTTCTATTCGGTCACCCCCTCATCAGGTACTGGAGGATAAATCTCAAATAATACAAATTTATAATCCTCGATGGTTAAGACAATATGAAAGTTTTTTTTCCAGTCTACATAGTTTGGTCCCATTAGTTTATTTTCTTTGAGTATGGTCGCGAGTGGATTGAAAGCCATTTTAATCTCGAGAATCACATAATTAAAAATCATTAATAATAACGAGCAAAAATCTTTAATTTTATTTTAAATTGGTTCCCTCTACCATTTAAAAAAAAAATTCGCTAGCAGCCTGGTACCCTGTGAATAGCGTGCCTCGATGTGAGGACGTCTACTATCCATCATTTGTTCAAACAGACCAATTCCTATTAATTTTACTATCTAGATAACATACCGTGCCAAGTAAAATTAAATAACTGACGTAGGTTTAGTCCAGTAATTAATAGCAGTGACTCAGATCGAGAGGATACAATTATTTACACCTAAATATTAACCACCACCTAATCCTGAATCAATCGCTTCGCAATGAATCCTTCAGATGGAGAAGTGATCCACACTAACGATTATCCAAAATTATTCCTAAAGGAGATTCGTACTGGCAATACTGCAATTAATTCTGTCCGATAGGGAGAACGGCTTTATTGCTAACACGTAGAATGAATTACATCACCTACGATCTAGTGATGGAGATCACAAAATTTACATGTGAATAAATTTCCTCTCCCACTTAATTTTTAAAAATACTTTGAGGGTTATAAAAATTGTTTAATTAAAATAAATTTATTAATTTCGAAAAAATACGATTTGAAAGATTTTGATTTTTTCAAACCATCTTTTGGTATTTTAATGTGTAACAAATAAAATATTCCAAAATTCTTATTTATTTAAAAAATTAATTTTAAATAAAACTATGAATTTAATTTTATTTTTTAAGTTATACATTTTTTCAAAAAATAATAATTTATTAAAATCAAACTATTCTTTTTAATTAATTCAAAATTTGAAATTAATTTTCACGTATTTCAAGATATCCGATTAAAAAAATCATCTTAAACGTGTTATTTTGTAACAAAATAAAATATCTAAAATTTTCTAAATAACTTAATTTTAATTAAAGAATATTTTATTTTATTTTTTGTTACAAAAAATAATTAAAATCGAATTTTCTTGAATTCATTAAAATAAACAAGAAATATAAAAAAACAATATGTATCATCCACGTAGTTAAATAATATAAATGTAAGATATGAATATCCCAGTTTTGTGAACGAGTCGAAACTCTATCGAGTTTCATCTTCCTGTTAAACGATAAGTTTGAAATCATTCAATCTTATCAGAATCAGCTTCCCGGCATCCAAAACCAGTCAAGAATCTTCGTAACTCAGTGTTATAATTATACAACACCACCCGAGTCCCAAAACCACCAAAACAGACGGCCATAACAACCCAGCCACCAGCCACCGCCGGCGATGCCAAAGCCGCCGCCTTCGCACGGCTTTTGCCGCCTCATCCGACATCTATTTCTACCCCGATTTTTTTAAAAAAATAGCTCATAAAATATGCTATTTTTCTGTCAAAAAATCAGAACAAAAATAGCCTCGAAAACTACTTGTGATGAAGGCCAAACAGCCCCCACCGCTGCTTTTTGCTGCTCCTTCTATGGTTGTTCTTGCTATGATTTCCTACTGTTTTTAGCACTGATATACATTCATACAATGCCTTGAAGAATGTCTCAAAAATAGTCCCGAAAAGCATCAAAACAGCCCCCGAAAATAGCCCCACAGTCGCCGCCGCTATCGCTATTTTTTGTGCCACTTTTTGTGGCTATTATTCACATCTTTTTAGACTGTTTTCCAGCCACATTTTACTGCTATTTTATGCCTAAAAAATCTGCTCAAAAATAGTTTTGAAAATACCTCAAAAAATCACTGAAAATGGCCCAAACCGCCGCCGAAGGCACCGTCGGTAGGGCTGTTTTGTGCCGATTTTTTCGTGTTTTTAGAAACCATTTTGATGCTGTTTTTAAGCCTAAAAACTGCAAAAAGTTTGCTGAAAAACTTGTCACAAAATCCATGGAAAAAACCACCGCGATCCGTTACCCAAAACACCCGAAACCACCGTTAGTGCCGTCGGTGCTTGTTCTTCGTGTTCTTCATGTATTCAAACATGTTCTTACATATATAGAACAATATCTAAAGAACAAATAAATCTTTTACATCGAAACCTATGTTCGAAGGCTCACAATCAATCTAAAAAGCATAAACTATCACGATCAACCCTTATGATTAAAAAATATTTAAATCATCATTTAAACAAATCAATCAAACATGAATACAACGTGATCATAAAATCGGGATTAGAACGCCTGCAAAACAAAAGTTAGCACAGTTCTAAAACTACCCGATTCATCGATTAAACCATATTCATTAATCAAAACATCTCTGATACCAATTGTTGAAGGCATACTGTCAAGATCATTTATTTGAATACGATTTTTTTGATAAAAAAAATATTGGACGGGCAATTGCCGAAACAGGCTGCAGTTTAAAATTTTTTGATATCGAATGATCAAAATAAAATTCATACTCCCAAAGTTAGATTCAGGATTATACCTTCTGAAATCTGGTAGAATGATTTTGGTTACTACAATAACCACGAATGTGAATCCTTCACGTTAAAGCCCTAACTAAGCCTTCTACTGTATTCTCGTATGCGAGTCACGAACGTAGAGTGGGTTACGATCTATCGTGATCTTGAACCTGTTAATCTAGCCACTTAGGATTTACATGGAAACCCTAATTCAATAATGTGTGGAATATAGGTTAGGGTTAGCATAACCGCATATATAGGGTTACAGTAGAGACCTGTGGAGTAAATATGACTTGGGCTTCTAATGTAATTATGAAAACCAACCTGTCCCTAAGATAATTTCATAAAAACATAAATTACAATTCATACAACTAAAGAATCGTAATTGTACTCCCAGCCACATTCTCAAAACTGATTATTCGAGCTCCTGTTTTAATGCTTAACTCATTTCCACACGTTAAGATTCCCGATACCAGCCAATTAAATTTAATTACTGACAATTTAATTTAATCAATTTTTTAAAATTTCTTAAGCTCTTCCGCTTAACTTATTTGACGATCGAATAATTAAATCCACTGCACGGTTTGGCCTAATCAAAACTTATAAGCTTTATTAAGGGTGCATCATCACTCCTGGACAATTGGGACATGAATTCCGTCAATAATTAATATTCATCATATATTTAATATCGCTATCCAACTCACCGAAAATAGTGATCCGTAAAAGATCGCACCCTCTAATGAATCAAAACAACGAATACGCGAATAATAATTTTTTCGGGATTAAGAGTATAAGCACTCATAATAACCTTGGGGTGTGAATTAATTTATATAGTCAGTATAAAATTAATTACCCTAATGTAGTCATATTTAATACACAAAGTATACTAGCACAGAGAGTCAGAATAATAGATGACACTATTATCTGTTTTCCATAGCCAAGACATGCCCACTAAAATTCTATGTTATAGTCGTACCAATGGTTTGTCCAATTTCATCTAAACTGTGAACCGTAAACTAATATTCTGTAAAAACTTATAATATGATCTTCTGTGTGCAAGTTGTACTCTACACACCAGATCAAATACTATATAGAATAAAGGACATCCATGCATAACATTAAAAAAATGATATCGCATATATTGCTCGTTAAGATTCTCATAAAATACAAAAATAATTTTATTAAAGAATAAAATAAAATACTAAAACCAACAAAATTCATGATTTTTTAGTATACAACCCTGATAGTCTACCATCAGACATATCCAATTAAGGCATCTTAAACATAGGAGGTAGGGGTGACCATAATGGCCGTTGTAAATGGTGAGCCAGTCTTGCGAACCAGATCCCCTAGGGTGGAAAGAGTTTTACCTCTCATAGTCTCCATCATGATATTGAGTTGAGCTTTCATTTTCTGGATTTGTTCATCCTTTGTTGTGGATGCCTCAAAGAGCTCCATTTTTTCCTTGTCACCTTCGCCGTCGTTCCCTTGACCCCATAGTTATGGGAGGTTGATTCCGCTTGCTACGTTCTCCACTTCATTTTCGTGGGAATGGTGACGGGTTCGTGTTGTTCCACTCGCCAAATTATTGGTGCTCTTGGTGAATTTGCAGATCTATTAGTCTGAGGGGATGTTCGCCATCTCTCTCTGACTGTGTTGCAATAGCTCTTGGTTTTGATGGAGGTGTTGAAGCTGTTCCTGAACCAGATTAGCATGTTAAACATCATCTTGTGTTCCTTCGGGTGGTGGTGTTCTCGATCGACTACTTCCTTCGGCTATAGGTCATGTCCGAACCATTCAAGACAACGTTCACCGAAGAAACAAGAACAATCTTCCCATGGACCGCACCAATTGATGGTATTCTCTAGTGATTCGTCCCTCCAAGCCTCGATTCATTCCTAAAACAATGACAATCAACATCGGGATAGGCATTGGTGTGGTACTGGCTTAATCCCCTCTGATGATCAAGTTAGAATATTGTTGAGTGATGGCCAAGTAAAAAAAGCTAGAGTAGGAAAGTGTATATCAAAATTATACCTAAATCCATTTTATTGTACCTTTTATCCTGACATTGGTGCTACGTGGCATGTCCCACGAAGTGTAGGCCATCAAGGTCATACTAGTTAGACGTGCGCCTTGTCACGACCTATACTAGAGCTGATCAAATGCCACAGGACGATATATTATACGATTGTTCAAAGGGAAAATGGTTAAGCATATGTTGATTATGTAATCATCAGTGGAGGGGTCCAATTCCATCATTAAGGACTGGGCCTTCGATTGACTCGGGCCTTTCTCGAGTCCAAGTCTAGGTCAAACTCTAATGTTCTCATCATAAGATATGTGTGCAATTTTTCAGGAATCTTTTGTGAAGCTTCTTGTGTTACGGTTGGTACATTAAAAATCACATTTTTAGTATTTAATTTTATTTTAATAAAATTAATTTTTTATTTTATGAGAATCTTTGTGAGCAATGTATATGTATCATTTCTTTAATATTATGCATAGATGTCTAATATATCTGTACAGTATTTAATCTGGTGTGTAGAGTACGGCTTGCACACAGAAGATCAGATTTTAGGTTCTTGCAGAATATAAATTTTATGTTCACAGTTTAGATGGAAATTGACATACCATCGGTACAACTGTGGTACAGAGTTTTAGTAAACCTGTCTTGGTTACGGGAAACAGATAATAACGTTGTCTATTGTTTCGAGTCTATGTGCCAGTACATTTTGTATGTATTGAACGAGACATTTGGAATAATTAATTTTATACTGACTATATAAATTAATTCACACTCCAATATTATTATGAATAGTGGTTATCCTCTTAATCTTGAAATAATTACTGATTTACGTATATTTAATATTTGTTATTTTGATTCATTAGAGGGTGCGATCTTATATGGGTCTATATTCCTGGTGAGTTGGATAGTGGTATTATTTATATGGTGAATATTAATTATTGACGGAATCCACGTTCCAAAAAATTGGGATTGATGATACCCCCTTAAGGAAACTTATAAGTTTTGACCGGGCCAAACCCTGCAGGTGAATTTGATTATTCGACGGTCAAATAAGTTAAGCAGAAGGGCTTAAAGAATATCAAAATGCTGATTAAATTAAATTATCAGTAATTAAATTTAATTAGTGGGTATCGAGAATCTTAACGTGGGAAAATATGGTAAGCATTTAATAATAGGAGCTCAATGCAATATGGTTTTGAGATTATGGGTCAAAGTACAATTATAGTTCTTTAGTAGTGTGAATTGTAATTCAGTATTTTATAAAAATTGTAGAAACCGTTGCTAGTTTTTTATAATTGTAGATACCGCAATGGGGTTTGCTTAATTGCGAAAACTGCTGATATGTGTCTGTGTTCCACTGGAAGTCCTACTCATAATTACTCCATAAATTCCTGTTGTAGCCCTATAAATATGCAGATAGGCTGAACTAGTTTCATAGCTTGTCTTCTAAGACTAAAGTTATCCAGGTTCTGCTGGTACGCGTTCTTGATAGATTGGAGCCCACCATTCATTCAAGAATTGCATAAGAGAATACAGTATAAGGTTTGATGAGAGTTTCAACTCAGAATCAAAAACGTAATTAAAGATTTGACCGGTACAAGGTATTCTTTTAAAATTAACTGTGGTTAGACTGGTAGAAGATGGACCTTTAAGTTAATTAAAAGTGGAGTCACTTCCAGTTTATGAGTCCTGCTTAGAAGGTAAGATGACCAAAAGGCCATTTTCAACCAAAGGCTATAGAGCTAAAGAACCATTGGAACTGGTTCACTCTGATGTGTGTGGTCCTATGACTATCCGGGCTAGAGGTGGCTTTGAGTACTTCGTCAGTTTCATTAACGAGTACATAAGGAATGTTTACATTTACTTGATGCACCCTAAGTTTGAATGGCTTGAGAAATTCAAAGAATTAAAGCGAAGGTGGAGAAGCATCTGAGTAAAAGTATCAAATCACTACGATCCGACTGTGGTGGCGAGTACCTCTTTTGAGAGTTTAGGGACTACTTGTCGTCAGAAGGAATTATATCCCAGTTGACTGCACTAAGCACTCCGCAACAGAATGGTGTAGTAGAAAGAAGGAATATGACTGTCACGCCTCAAAACCCAAGGTCACTTGAAAATCCACCAAACACCAGTTTTTACAAAAAAATAGGTTTTGATACATTCAAATCCACTGTTGAGATCACAAAAAAACCCAGTATGCATCTCTCATAAATAGTAAACATTCTGTATAACATGCATAAGTATATCGCCTTATGGCGTACAAAACTGCCTTCAGGAACAGGCATACCAAAAAAGAAAACTACAAAGTCTTCCGCCACCGCGGGCGTCACTAGAGCTACTCAAGGTCATCATCTAAAGCATCACCTGAAAATAGTTTTACATAAAATCTCACTTGCGAGCCGAAGCCCAATAGAAATAGACAATAAAGCTGTAAAGCAGAAAATATGCATTCATGTAGAGTGGGAGCGAACTCAACCACAAAACCCCAAAACAGATTTCCCTTCACAACTAAGCATTTAATCAATGCAAAACACATTTTACAGCTGAAGGAAAACAGTAACTAAAACATCGTTCCTTCACGGAATGTACCATCCTGGAAAAAGAATAATAAGATCCTATGTACCGACTCTGTCACACAGGCAAAGATAGCAACTCTAGACTCCTGTCCATTACCCTATTCCTGAACCACTTAAGGCCTGCTAGGTAATGACAGGTTCTATACGGAGCACCACGACGAAAAAGCAAACTTTACGGGAACGACAACCCGAGGGAAAAGAGCACCCAAATCGACCTTCTTTACGGGAACAACCCCGAAGGATAACAAAGGTACCTACACTGTGCACGTTTTCGGACTTTCACCGAGGGCAACTCGTGCCAAATACACGTCATCCTGGTACATCTAGATAATCTTTTAAAAATAGTACCGTAGCTTAACTACAAAAAACTTTTCACAAATATACATTATACATGTATATAGATCCATCCATCGACATGGAGATCAACATAATATTTCCAAAATATTTTTCTCCGTTTTCAACAAAACGTTTCAAAACTTGAGACTTAACCTCGAAGGTGAACTCCAAACCTCCAAAACACCAAGTGTTGAGATTTCTGTCAAAAACCATCATTTTCTGCCATGTTCAAGAAAATCTTTTGAAAACCATACTACCACGTGTCATACAGTACTATAAGCCATGAAAAGCTAACAACATGCTTTTTATCAGAAAAATAAGGTTTAAACAGAAAATATGACTTTTGATGCATTTTTTACCCGGTGAAAACACATATAATTACATATAACACCCTCATAACAGCAGTAAGTCTAGAATCCTACCTCGTTGGGTCAAAACCCGACGCCTCAAATACCAGACCTCGTCGGAACGAGAATCTGACCGGATGAGTGCGAAGCTAGGAGCGTGAATAGCAGGGATCCACAAGCTGATCGTCAGAAACTAGACTCAGGCGGGTCAAATATGTAGAGAGAAGGCAGAGGAAATGAAGAAAGAAGCATTTCTCCAAACATTCCAGCCCCTGGAATACTTATAAGCTCGCCAAAAAGGTAGTTCAGTCGACTGAAGCTCCTCGAAAAATGTGAACCGCCTCAGTTGAGTCTACCAAACCCTTGAGTTCAGTCGACCGAACTCAAAAAAAATGGTTCAGTCGACTGGACCAAGCCCCACAGCCGACCGAACCCAAGGTTCTCAACCTACTAGTTTTCAATTCAGTCGACCGAACTCACCAGTTTAGTCGACCAAACAGCCTATTATTTTGGTCTCGGGTTTTGTGTTCTAAGGCTAACCAAACAAGCCTAAACAAGGTCCGAGGAAGCATAAAACACCTTTATACATGCTGTTCTATAACTCTAAAACATAAACCATGCATCGATGATATATAACAAGAAGGAAAAATACGTCATCGTTTATATATATCAAAATTAAAACGGTACAGGGTCTCACAACTCTCCCCTCCTTAAGGAATTTTGCCCCCGAAATTTTACAAGGTCACGAGGTAAACAGGTCTGGGTATCTAGCACGCATCTAGGACTCACGCTCCCAAGTCGCTTCCTCAACCCCATGATGAAGCCACTGAACCTTGACATACGCAATCATTCTCCCCCGCAACACTTGCTCCCTTGTATCCAAAATCCTCACTGGGCGTTCCTCATACGTGACATCCTCATCAACTCGTAACTCAGTCCAATCTAAAACATGAGACGGATCCGGCTCATACTTCGAAGCATAGAAACGTGAAAGACGTTGTGCACAGATGCTAACTGAGGTGGCAAAGCCAAACGGTATGCTACCACCCCAATCCTTTCCAGGATCTCGAACGGT
>JAUMHN010291628.1:0-18765 GCA_032360265.1 Heliamphora ciliata
AGGGTCGGCATGGTTTTGGGGCATCTAGACTTGGAATCAAGTTATGATTTTTAAATACCATTTAGATAAAAATACTTTCTACAATTCTTATGTTTAACACTAAATTCAAAACCTAATGCAAATGGGTGAATAAAGCATTCTAAGATAAAACGATTCAGCACTTTCCTCGAAATTTTACCAAAAATATGTCTCTGTTGGTCCCAATTTTTGGGCATCTAATTAAGTTTAAATGAGCCCATATTTGGTTATGTTCTAGATAAACATGTCCCCTACATGTATTACGAAGGGTACTAGTGGTGGTTGTTTGAAAAACGCTGAAGATATAAGCCATTTTGTAATATAGGTTCTGTTAGCCGCCAAACCCTCAGTAGAACCAATTTTGGACAAAGAGTTTGAAATGGTTTTTGAGGAACTTTCTTAAGGTATTTAGGTCTAATATTTGGATAGTAAGTAGTTCAACATGTTTCCTACAATATTCATGTAGACCATGTTTGGAGTAGGTTACTAAAAATAGGGTTTTTTGGTTATATAAAAACAAGTGACAGAAGTGTTTTTTAATGGCTGAACCACAATAGAGCATTTTGAAGGGGTTTTGACTTATCAAAACTCAATATTTTGTACTCTTTTTTGGTGGGTAGTTAGACATACATGTTATCTACAACCTTTATGTTTTTTCTGAAGTTCGGATCTCATTGTAGAGTAGGGTTTTTAGGTTGGTATTGTCGACTGGTCTAAAAATGACACACTTTGGTAGAATTGTAATATCTCGAGTTCTACTCACTCAACTGAGTTCAAACCAACTTTGGATGAAAGGTAACACAAAAAGATAAATCTGACCAAAAAGAACATGCTTAGATCAATTTTCTAAATTGAGTTATGGAGTTCCGAAGATCAGGAAAGAAATATTAAAGTTCTCAAAAATTAGGTCTTTATATGTTCGAGTCTCGTACTTAAGATATGTTAGGGTTTTGTTTTATTTCTTTGCATGCTTGTGTTTTAGATATGAATACCAAGGTTCTAGAACACTTTTATGTCATAAAACTCAAAAATAACAACACACAACCACATTTCATAACATTCGAAAACATAACAACCCTTATTTCTCAACTACAACGCCTTTTTGGTTTGTTTTCGGTTCTTGATTTTTCAAGTGTTTAAAGATATGAGTTGATGGATATTTTGGGTGATATTAGGCATAAGGTTTAAAGGTTTTACTTACTTGTTTGAGGGCTCAAAGGGTGGTAGGATGGAAGTGTTGGAGGTAAGACTGTCAAAATCTTTATTTTTGTAAACAATCATCTAAAAAAAAAACTGGACGGGCAAACGCCAAAACGGGATATAGATAAAAACTTTTGATGACGAACGATCAAAATAAAACCCGTGCATCCAAAGTTAATTTAGCGTAATACCTTTTTATCGGTCGAATCGTCAACTACGATTTGAATCTAAGTTGAAGTTCCTATCAGATCTTCTTCTGTATTCCCTTATGCGATTCTTGAATGTAAGGTGGACTACAATCTATGAAGAATCCGTACTGGCAGAACCTGAACAGCTTTACTCTTAGAAGACAAGTTATGAAAGTAGTTCAGCCTACTCGCATATTTATAGGACTACAGTAGGGACTTTTGGAGTAATTATGAGTAAGACTTTTAGTGGAACAAAGACATGGATTAGCAGTTTTCGCAATTAAGCAAACTTCATAGCGGTATCTTCAATTACAAAAAATCAGTAGCGATTTCTGAAATTTTCATAAAATACTGAATTATAGTTCACACTACTAAATAACTATAATTGCACTCTGACCCACAGTCTCAAGTCCGTTTTGCATTAAGCTCCTGTTATTAAATACTTACCATTTCTCCCAATGTTAAGATTTTTGATACCCCGCCAATTAAATCTAATTACTGATAATTTTAATTTAATCGGCATCTTGATAATCCTTAAGCCCTTCTACTTAACTTCTTTGACCGTCGGATAATAAAATTCACCCGCAGGTTTTGACCCGGTCAAAATTTATAAGTTTCCTTAAGGGGATATCGTCAATCCTGATCCTTCAGGACGTGGATTCTGTCAATAATTAATATTCACCATATAAATAATACCGCTATCCAACTGATCGAAAATATAAACCCATATAAGATCACACTTTCTATTGTATGAAAACAACAAATATTAAATATACGCAAATCAATAATTATTTCAGGATTAAGAGGATAAGTACTATTCATAATAACCATGGGGTGTGAATTAATTTATATAGTCAATATAAAATTAATCAGCCCAAATGTTCCATTCAATACACATAAAGTGTACTAGCACAGAGAGTCAGAACAATAGACGACGCTATTATCTGTTCCCTATAACCAAGATTAGCCTACTAAAACTCTGTGCTACAGTCGTACTGATGGTATGTCAATTTCTATCTAAACTGTGAGTATAAAACTTATGTTCTACAAGTACTTAAAATTTGATATTCTGTGTGCAAGCCGTACTTTACACACCAGAATAAACACCATACAGAATATCAGACATTCATGCATAACATTAAAGAAATGATACACATTCATTGCTCATAAAGATTCTCATAAAATGAAAAATTAATTTTATTAAAATAAAATTAAATACTAAAAACATGATTTTTCGTATTCTAACTCTAACAATCTCCCACTTATATTCAAAACTATGCTACCATACATCTAACTCCTATGCCCTCTACATGACTATCAAAAGTCTTACCAGGTAAGCTCTTTGTAAAAGGATCTGTAAGGTTATCTCCTGATGCAATCTTTGTCATAGCAACGTCACCACTCTGTACAATTTCTCGTATCAGGTGATACTTACGCTCAATGTGCTTGCCTTTCTTATGAACTCTTGGCTCCTTCGAGTTTGCAACTGCTCAACTATTGTCACAGTAAAGTGTAATAGCCAACTGAACTGGAGGTACCACCTCTAGATTCAACATGAAGTTCTTGAGCTAAACGGCCTCCTTGGCTGCTTCAGAAGTTGCCACATACTCAGCCTCCATGGGGGAATCAGCAATGCAAGACTGCTTAATACTCCTCCAACTTATAGCTCCACCTTTTATGGTAAACATATATCATGAGGTAGACTTACGAAAATCCCTGTCAGATTGAAAATCTGAGTCTGTGTACCGCAAATGTATTAGATTGTCTGCTTAGTAAACCAATATATAATCCTTAGTCCTTTTTAAGTACTTGATTATATTATTTACCGTAGTTCAATGCTCTTACCCTGGGTTAGACTAATATCTGCTAACCATACCAACGAAAAAGCAGATGTCCGGTCTAGTGCAAAGCATAGCATACATGAGGCATACTACTGTTGAAACATTAGGAACCGCCTTCATATTCTCTATCTCATCATGTGTCTAAGGATACTGATCATTGGATAGAGTGATTCTATGCCTAAAAGAGAGAAACCATTTCTTAGAATCTTACATGCTAAAACGAGTAAGGATATCATCGATATACTTTACTTGTGATAAGCCTAACATCCTTTATTTCTGATCTCGCACAAGCTTGATCCCAAGGATGTGGCAGGCTTCTTCAAAGTCCTTCATATCGAACTGCCCATATAACCATACTTTAACCATAGATAATGCCCCATCATCATTTTCAATGAGCAAGATATCGTCTACATAAAGTACTAGGAAGATCACCACACTTCTGTCACTCTTCTTGTGCACACAAGACTCATCCAAACTCTGATCAAAATCATAAGACTTAATGGCTTGATTAAACCCGGTGTTCCAAGACCTTGATGCCTGCTTAAGTCCATAAATGGATCTCTTAAGCTTACACAACATTTGTTCCTGGCCTTTTGCAATGAATCCGTTTGATTTTATCAAATAGGTATACTCATCAAGACTTCTGTTAAAGAAAGCTGTCTTGACATCTATTTGCCAAATTTTGTAATCGAAATGTACAGCAATAGATAAAAGAATTAAGATTGACTCAAGTATGGCTACTGGCGAAAGGTTTTCTCATAATCGATCCCTTCTTTCTAAGTGACCCTTTTAGCAACAAGCCTAACTTTGAAGGTTTCAACCTTTTCGTTTGCTCCTCTCTTCTTCTTGTAGATCTACTTACATCCAATAGATTTTATCCCTTCGGGAGTTCTACAGGTTTTCAGACCAGATTGGAGTACATAGATTCTATATCTGAATTCATAACCCTTTGCCAAAGATCTACATCTTTGTCTTGAAGTATTTCAATGTAGTTACAAGGTTCGGTATCTAGTTCCGTCGTGATATTGTCAAAAGACTCTCCCAAGAACATATATCGAACATGTTGATGAACAACCCTTCCACTATGACAAGGTACTACCAGTGTCTGTGTACTAGCAGTAGCATGCTGTGCAGAATCTAAACCCAATGCATTAGCACCCTATTCTTGATTTGTAACTCTCCTGATAATCTTCCCACTACGACGAGGTAATTGGATATCAGTGACATGCTCTTTCGTTCTACTCGTATTTTCTCTCAGTTCTTCTAGAACAATTTTGTTATTGGGCCTGTGATCCATAATATAATCTTTTTTCAAGAATCAGG
Organism: Heliamphora ciliata; assembly: GCA_032360265.1. Taxonomy (NCBI): domain Eukaryota; kingdom Viridiplantae; phylum Streptophyta; class Magnoliopsida; order Ericales; family Sarraceniaceae; genus Heliamphora; species Heliamphora ciliata. The sequence continues at coordinate 4,571 of JAUMHN010291628.1, forward strand.
CATTGGTGCTAACAATGACCTTCTGATTCTTAGGATTATAAAGTTGACTACCCATCGAATGTGTTTCAGACTAGGCTTTCACCTGGTCCACAATTCTATGGGAGTTGAAGGTACTGACTTAGAAGGTACCATGTTCAGAATGTAAGCTGCTGCCTCTAAAGCGAGTCCCTAAAATGAATTGGGTAAACCTTAATAACTGATTATGGACCTTACCATCTCTATAAGAGTTCTATTCATTTTTTCTGCTACACCATTCTACTGCAAAGTGCCAGGTGCAGTCAACTGAGATGTAATTTTCTCTTATGATAAGTAGTCCTTAAGCTCTCCAAAGAGGTATTCTCCACCACAGTCAGATCGTAGTGATTTGATACTTTTACCCAAACGCTTCTTTCCCTTCGCCCTGAATTTTTTGAATTTCTCAAAGCATTTAGACTAACGGTGCATCAGGTATATGAATCCATACATTTGTAGTCATCAATTCAACTATCAAAGTACTTAAAGCCACCTATAGCCTGGATTATCCTAGGACCATACATATCAGAATGAACCAGCTCCAATGGTTCATTAGCCTTTGGCTAAAAAGGGCCTCTTGGTCATTTTACCTTCTAAGCAAGATTCACAGACTTGAAGTGTCTCCACTTTCAATGAACTCAAAGGTCCATCTGCTACCAGTTTGTTTATCCTTTTTAGATTAATATGACCCAAGTATAAGTGTCAAAGAAACGTTTGGTTCATTCAATAAGGAAACTTTCTTTTATATGATAATATAGATGTATTATTCATTTCAGTTAGTTGCAATATAAGAGAGATAGGAGATACGATATACAGATCATCCACCAATGTACCAGAATAAATGAAATATATATTTTTCTTTACAACCACAAAGTCACCAAAATGAATAGAATATTTGTCTTTTATTAAACTCAAAACTGAAATTAAATTTCTTCTAATCAAAGGTACATAAAGACAATCTTTTAAAAGTAGTATCCTATCTCTACTAAAATTGAGAGTGACATCTCCTATTGCAACTGCTGCCACCCTTGTATTATTAACCATGTGCAGGTAGATTTCTCATTACTAAGCTACCTAGTTTTCTGGAACCCCTACGAAGAATTACAGACATGATTAGTGGCTCTCGTATCTATACAACAGGTACCAGTAGATAACACTACTAAACATGTTTCAACAATCAGTGAACAAAAATTACCTTGTTTGTTCTGTTTACTGAGAAAAACAGGACACTACTTTTTCCAATGCCTAAACTGGTTACAGTGATAGCACTTGCCTCTCGATTTCTTCACACCAGCTTTTGGTCCCTTAACTGCTTTTAAATTTGTGTTTCCTTGTGTCTGAATCTTTTTCTTCTTCTTGCATTTCGGTTTAGATGAAAAACCCTTCTCAGCCACATACACAGAACCTGGCTTCCTAAGAACACCCTTAGCAGCTTGAAGTTCCTTAAGTAGTTCTGCCAGTGTGTAGTTGAGCTTATTCATAGAATAGTTGATGCAGAATTACTTAAAACATTTAGCCAGTGACTGCAGTCTGATATCGATCTGGGTTTCTCTGTTAATTTTAGCTCCAAAGATTTCTAGTTCATTTAGAAGACTGATCATCTTCAGAACATGATCCCTAACTGGTATATCTTTAGCCATGTTTGCATTCATTAGAGATCTCATAGCCACCTTTCTAGCAGCACAATTTTGATCCCCAAACATGACACGACCCAAACCCGGGTCCGAGAGTAAAACCCAGAACAGGGAAAAATATGAAGTATTGGTAGGTCAAAACACTTCCCAAAGTCTCTATTAAAGTTCAATGACTGACAGATCCCCCTGTCCCACCTTTTTGTGAGACTTAAAACCTAATTTTTTTGAAGCCAAATACAAAAGTGGTAAACATGAACTTTGTAGCTAACATATCAAAATAGTTAATGAATGATAAATCAGACCAAAATACCCTCAGATGATACTCAAAAGGTTTTAAACATTCTCTGTTAAAAACACACTCTGCAGACCCTATTTAGACTGACTGAACCCTCTTTATAAATTGGCCATCTTAAACTAGAACCCCACCAAAACTCAGAGCCATAGTCCTTGAATTGATTCCCCAAAATAGTATCCAACAAAGGCTCAATTCCTATATATTTTTCTGTAAACTACTGATTCGTTTTTACTAAAATAAAATAAATGACATTTTTACTTTAGGAACCAACCTTAGTGATAAACATAAAAGTTACAGAAAATATTTTTATCTAACTGGTGTTAAAAGTTCAGAAATTAAATCAATGCCTAAGTACCTAAAAACGCTACTGAAAATTTAAAACTAGCAATTAAACTTGTACCTAAAATTGGCAAAGTGTTCGAATGGTGTGGTACTTATGAGGTTTCAGTATGTGAATTTTATATGAAATTTTTGAGTAATTAGTATATGAAAATAATGCTTTTGTTGAAATAAACTCATACCGATGAATTCAATTTTATGTCGCTTAAATTATGGTTATTCATCGCATGATTGTACTTGATACTTTAACAAGTTGTACCATGGCCCCTATCAAATTTATGCGCCGATTAATTGTACACAGGAAGTATGTTGCACACCATGAACATTCACATATTGCATCTTGGATTTATCGAAGTCCTTTCGTATCTTTTAAATTGGGTTGGGTGACTTGGAAATCGTTGTACTGTGGTTGTGGGTTGAGGGCGTCTCTGGTTGCCATGTTTTGAAATAAAATTGGAGGTTTTGTTTATAAAAAGGAGGTTTAGGCAACATGGGTTCGTCACTAGCTTTAATTTAGACTTTGGATTGACACCTAATGAGTATCCTTGTTCTTAAGGTGGGACTGGTCGACTTGGAATAAGAATGGGTAAAATTGGATAAAGGTCGGTCCACACGCCGATGCCATTGAGTAAAACAGCTGTGGCATAAAGCTCGACAATAAAATTTACTATTCGCAACGAGGCGAGGATAGGTTCGGTCATCAAGAGCCATCAGCTCTACTCTGTAATTCCCGGCGTGAAATTCATGATACTGTTATGGAAGTACTTGGGGATTGGGCATCTACGTTGCATTCATTCGCATCACACACTCATTCTTTTATTCTTATATATGTTCATCCTGTTTAAAACGATAAGTAGCATGTAACTTGGCATTAGGTGCTATACGTTATGTATTGTGGAATATCTTGTCGCGAGTTTGTTAGACGGTTTTGAAAATTTACTTATGGGCTCCGGCTCATGGCATTTATGCCACAGGTGACGAAGATGGACTCTTTGAGGAAGGTGGGTTCATTGAAGGGGAAGAATTTGCAAAAGAGGGAGAGCGGCAGGAGCAAGTCGACCCCAACGAGACAGTTTGAAGACGTAGGACGTCTCTTTTTGATCTTCTGTTCAAGTTTTCCACAGACATGATGTAACTTTTGTTAAGATTTCTAGATGACTATACTTATTAAGTATTTTGATCAATCTCTGAACCGTTAATGATGTAATAGTTATCTTATGAATTTATGAACATTCGGCTAGAATATCTTTCTTATTTATAGTTACATATGTCCTGACATGCCCGGGGAACGAGGTGTCACACAGTCCTTGGGATAAGCTCAATAGAGAATTCAACTTCTCTATGTGGCGGCAGTTCGAACAACTCTTCCGGAAAAATGTCACTAAACTCGTTCACCACCGGTGGGAGCTCCCTTCGTACAGAAGGATCATCCTTATTCAAAAGGGTAGAAAGGGTCGTATGCACATTTGTTAAATGGTTCACGTCACTGGGTCGAGGTGTCATGTCCTAAAACGCAGGGTCACGTGAAAATCCACCAAATACCAGTTTTATGAAAATTGGTTTTCATACATTCAAATACACCTGTTGAACTCAAATTAAAACCCAATATGCATATCTCCTTAACAGTAAACATACAGTTCCAACATGCATACAGTATATCGCCTTATGGCGTGCAAAACCTACTCAAGATCGTTCTCCATATCATCACCTAAAAATGGTTTTGTACAGAAAATCCCACCCATGAATTGATGCCCAATAGAAACAGACCATAAAGCTGTAAAGCAGGATATGCAATCATACGGTGGGAGCTAACTCAACCACAAGTAAAACCAAGCATTAAAACTAATGCAACGAACAGTTAAAGAAAACTGTAGTCAACACGCTGTTTTCCACTCGTATCACACAACCGAGGAAAACGGATAAAAATAGTTTGCTCCACTCGGGCTACACGGCCCAGGAGGAAAGATAAAATAAAATTCTATGTACCGACTCCGTCACAAGGGGACTGATGTAGCAACTATAGATTCCGGCCCTTTTAGCCAATCCCTACACATCATAGGACCGGTTAGGTAAATGCAAGTTCTACACGAAGCCACCACAACGTAAAAGCTTAGTTTATAGGTTCAACAACCCGAGGAAACAAAGCATCCAACCACCTAGTTTATAGGGATTAACCCGAAGGACCAAGGTACCTACTTTGCGCATGTTTTCAGACTTCCACCGAGGGCAACTAGTGCCAAATACCCGCTATCTCGGTACATCTAGAGAATCATTTATCAAAACAAAAACCTTTTCATATTTATACATTAAACATGTATATATAGATCCAATCCATCAACATGGAGATTAAGATCCATCCATCCACATGGAGATCAAAACAAAACATGTAAAAACATGAGTTTAAAACTATACAACATATGTATAAGAAGATCCAATCCATCTACCATGGAGATCTAAGCATGAAAATGCATGGTTTTCATCAAAACATTTTAAAAGTTGAGACTCCACCCTAAAGGTTAGCTCCAAACATTCAAAAACATGAATTTTAAAGATACAACCCATCAGCCCAAGTTCAGTCGACTAGACCCACCCTCCAGTCGACTAAAAAACACAATGGAAACCACGCCAAAATGCCCAATAACACTGTTCAGTCGACTGATCCCATGGGTTCAGTCGACCGAACCTTAAGAACAATGATGTAGTCGACTGAACCAAAGGGTTTAGTCGACCGAACCAGCCCATAAAATGCTTTTTACCTATGGTTTTGCCATTTTGAACCCAAGATGAAGCCTCGAAGCTTCCATCTAACACCCATGAACTCACACATGCCCAAGCCTATCACCAAAGGCCTCAAAAGAAACATTCAACACCGTTTTCATCCAACCGAAACGACAAAAAAAGGTTTTTAAACCAAAAACCCACTTTTCCTAAACATGAAACATCTTTTCATGACTATAAAACGGTAAAGATGCATAAGATTACATACAAAACTCTCTGCAACTTTAAAGTCTAGAATCCTACCTCGGTGAGCCAAGAACTCGACACCAAGATCGGTGTGCAAAATCGATCTTCGTCAGAATAAAATTTTGACCTGAAGAAAGCACAGAGCACGATGCCTATAACAAGGATCGACTGTTGGTCCATCAAAAACAAAGCCCCGACCCCCCGAGAAGTTAGAGAAAAGGCAAAGAGAAAAAAGAGGAAACTTAGACGTTAAGTTTTGAAAATATCTAACTCTTAATATTTATAGGCCTCCAAAATATATATATATTTTTTTGAAGTTTTTGAAATTCGAACCTAAACACCCTACAACCCCCGGGACCAACCCAGCATACTCAGATAAACTCGATCATGCATCAAAATGCTTAAAAAACATGTAGAAGCAAATATTCTAATCATGTGTCAAAAGCACAGAATATGCATGTAATATAAAAAGAGACGGTACAGGGTCTCACAAGGTGTCATCTTGTCTTCTTTATCCCCCACGTAAAAGAAAGAATCTCCTTCTGGAGTATACAAGAAAATCCTTCGTCGATCACAGTCAATAAATGTACGAAAGGCAGTTAACCTGTCCATTCTAAAAATAATGTCAAACCCCGGCATCTTCAACACAATAAAGTCGAATACCAAATGGCAATTGGCTATTACTACTTCGCACCCTCTACATACACACCTTAACGTTGTACTATCACCGTGTTTCGACATTTACGACAACGTCTGACATCTCAACAGGTAAACCCAAAGCAGATACGAATGAGGAAGAGATAAATGAACGTGACGCACCAGTATCAAATAACACACGAGCCCAAGAATTGAAAACTAACAAAGTACCTAGTATCACTGGGGTACTGGTCGTAGTCTCGTGTATCTTAGGATTTGAGGAAGTACCAGCTTCTGCAATAGCATAGACTCTTCCGTGGATTCCAAATGTCTGTCCTTGTCCCCTACCCATAGGTTGACGCACATATTGTATTAAAGAAGCCTCCCTGGGAGCCCGAACTATCTGTGTCCCAGTATGTCGAGTTGGATGGTCATATGTCTGCCGCTGAGTACATCGTGTAGTAGAAGTTTCTCGGCCAGTTCTCCCTTGCAGACACTCACGTCTAACATGCCCCTCTTGACCACACTAAAAACATTTAATAGGTCCCCTCTCCCGAGACTGTCCTTGTGTCGCGCTCTGTTATTGCCTTGTTGCTTGCTTCCTTTACGAACATTCTCTAGTCCGGTGTCCTTGCTGCCCACAAACAAAACACGCAACTGCCATTCGCTCCAAACGTGCCGTTGAGGCCACAGATAGGGTGGGTACAGAGCGTTGGGTCTGATAAGATCTCTGTGGCGCCGAACTAGTATTGCCCTGTTCTGGTCTTCTCTTCTTATAAGGTCGTCCCTCTAATTGTGTTGTTCTAGGCACCGATGGTTGCCTCTTTTCCATGATCCTGCGATTATCTGCCATAGCACTTTCTATTACCATGGCCGTCTCCACTACCTCTGAGAAAACCCTCAATCGAAACCCCACCACTTTCTCTCAGATGGCGAGTCGTATACCCCTTTCGAACCTCTTGGCCTTCAATTCCTTCATTGACACCATTTTGGGCGCGAACTTTGACAAACTTGTGAACTTTGCTTCATATTGCAAAACGGACATATTTCCTTGTATCAACGATAGAAATTCCTCTCTATATGTATCTCGAATGGACTCTAGGAAATATTTTTCTCGAAATACAACTGTAAATGCTGCCCATATGTCGTCCGTAGTCGTCTTAGCAAACTCTCACCAGTCATTTGCCTCTTCCCACAGTTGAAAAGTAGTGAAACCGACCCTAAGGTCATCTTCGACTATTTGTAAAGTATCTAAAATTCGGGTGACTACCTTTAGCCATTCCGTCGCTACTCGAGGTACGGATTCCCCAACATAAGTATGAGGGTTTAACCGTTGAAACTCTCTCATCATCATTGCAACCCTTCCATCTATATCCCATGCTCCCCCTTGGGTAGCCCCAGCCCCAACGAGAGTCCTCAAAGCATTCAATATCTATTAATTCACTTATGCACCCCCAACTGGTTCCTGTGGGGCGTTGATAACCACTTCTTCAGGAACTGGCGGTCGCCCACACCCCCGACCGCAACCGTGACCTCTTTCTCGCCTAGGAAGAGAAAACAATCGTCAATATATAATTCGTAAATAAATTGACGCTCCCTCCCCAAGAGATTCAATTTTAAGCGCAAACGGGGCTAACCCTACTCAAACTTAATTACACAAACACATAAACACATACCGAGGGAATGTCTCAAAGTAACACGACAATCCGAGCAACTAATTCAGATTTCTCATAGAAAGAACGTCGGTTAAACTCTTTTCTGTTTTAAACCCAAAAGTAGTTGATTGGACGCCAAATGGCAAGCCACATCACCCCAAGACTCAACCTCGTTTCTTATATAAACACATAACATGCGCAAGACAATACAACCACAATCCCAAGCAAGCACACAAACCGTGCCGTGTAGTGGTGCCTAATTCTCATTAAACAATTCTCATACAAAGTCGTCCTCTCATCCCACAGCTCCTAGGTATCCGAACCTAGAGCTCTGATACCATTTCTACCACGACCCAAACCCGAGTCCGAGAGTTAAACCCAGAACATACCATACTTAGTTAGTCCACAGCTAAGACCCCAAGACATAATAAAGTATTATATACATACCATTCAAAAGAATTAACAAAAGATCAGAGTTCCAAAATTACATTCCCAAGTTTACAACACCTGTTTGGAGAAACATACATTCAGTATTAATCATTTTAACAACATCACTTCTATTTCTATATACAACAACAAAAGAAGTCATGGCTCCCACTCTTTACTCTTTCCCAAGGCATCCATTGCTTTGCTATCATCCCGCTCATTGAAACTTGAAATGTGTTTGACATATATACATGAGCCGAAACTCGTAGGATGAAGATTAACTCGTATCTAATGCATGATTTGTGAGGTGTTATGGGTGTAACCAAAGAAAATGCACATTTTTACCAAGTTTATCCTTTTAACACACACACACACTCATGCACACCCAAACTTATCTCCATTTATCCATTTCTTTACCATTCATAAATCTTTCATTTTTCTTTCCTGGTTTTCACAGAACCGTATCACCTCTAATGAACCGATGTCGGGTGCAGCTTATAGAAACCCCTCCCTATTAATCCCAATAGGCTACGCAAAGCCATTGGGTAATAGATAGCTCTTTCACCGTAGAGCTGCTAGCCCAACTTATTCCACATAAATCCATACGATTCATTTTAGGGTAATTAGATTCATTTTCACAATTAGGGAGTCCAACCCACAAATGGTTCCTCTCCCATTCATTACCATAGTACATCATTATAATTCCACGCCCGAATTACTATCACGACTTTCAGTACACAATTTCTCATTTCCCAACTTTCGTTATGCAATGTCTCATTTCGTCACTTTCGTTACACAGTTTCCCATAAATCACGATTCATAGGACCTTTCGAAATACTTGAACGGATTGGGGATGTAGCGTATCGACTAGCTTTGCCGCCGCGGCTTTCATCTGTACATGATATTTTTCATGTGTCGATGTCGCGAATGTATGAGCCCGATCCTTCACACGTGATATAGGCTGGTCAGAGTTGAAACTACGAGAAGATGTTTCTTACAAAGAGCTACCGGTGAAGATTCTAGATACCCGACAACAAGTTTTACGAGGCAAGACTTTATCCTATGAATGCTTTGAGGACTCTCGTTGGGGCCGGGGCTAACCAAGGGGGTGCACGGGATATAGACGGAAGGGCTGCAATGATGATGAGAGAGTTTCAACGATTAAACCCTCCAACTTATGCTAGGGAACCCGAACCTCGAGTGGTGACGGAATGGCTAAAGGTAGTCACCCAAATTTTAGATACTTTGCAAATAGTGGAAGATGTCCTTAGGGTCGGTTTCGCTACTTTTCAACTCTGGGAAGAGGCAAATAATGGAAGAGTTTCCTAAGACGACTACGAATTGTACATGGGTAGCATTACAATGGTATTTCTAGAAAAATATTTCCCAGAGTCCATTCGTGATACATATAGAGAGGAATTTCTATCGTTGATACAGGGAAATATGTCCATTTTGTAATATGAAGCAAAGTTCACAAGTTTGTCAAAGTTTGCGCCCGAAATGGTGTCAACAGAGGAATTGAAGGCCAAGAGGTTCGAAAGGGGTTTACGACCTGCCATCCGAGAGAAATTGGTGGGGTTTTGAATGATGGTTTTCTCGGAGGTAGTGGAGACGACCATGGTAATAGAAAGTACTATGGCAACTAATTGCAAGATCATGGAAAAGAGGCAATCATCGGTGGCTAGAATAACACAATCAGAGGGACGACCTTATAAAAAGCGAAGACCAGAACAGGGCAATACTAGTTTGGTGCCACAGAGATCTTATCAGACCCAACTCTCCATACCCACCCCATGTGTGGCCTCGACGGCATGTTTGGAGCAAAGGGCAGTTGCGCGTTTTGTTTGTGGGCTACAAGGACATCGGGCTAGAGAATGTTCGCAAAGGAAGCAAGCACCAAGGCAACAACAGAGCGCGACACAAGGACAGTCTCTGGAGAGGGGACCTATTAAATGTTTTCAGTGTGGTCAAGAGGGGCATGTTAGACATGAATGTCTACAAGGGAGAACTGGCCGAGAAACTTCTACTACACGATCTACTCAGCGGCAAACATAGGACCTTCCAACCCGACAGACGAGGACACAGATAGTTTGGGCTCCCAGGGAGGCTTCTTCAGTACGATCTGTGCGTCAACCTATGGGTAGGGGATAGGGACAGACATCTGGAATCCAATGAAGGGTGTATGCCATAGCAGAAGCTGGTACTTCCTCAAACCCTGAGATACACGAGACTACGACCAGTACCCCAGTGATACTAGGTACTTTGTTAGCTTTCAATTATTGGATTCGTGTGTTATTTGAGACTGGTGCATCACGTTCATTTATCTTTTCCTCATTCGTATCTACTTTGGGTTTACCTGCTGAGATGTCAGACGTTGTTGTAATTGTCGAAACACCCATCAGTGATAGTACAACATTAAGGTGTGTATGTAGAGGGTGCAAAGTAGTAATAGCCGATCGCCATCTGGTATTCGACTTTATTGTGTTGAAGTTGTCTTGGTTTGACATTATTTTTGTGATGGATTGGCTAATTGCCTTTTGTGCATTTATTGACTATGATCGACGAAGGATTTTCTCGTATACTCTAGAAGGAGATTCTTTGTCTTACATTGGGGATAAAGATGACAAGATGACACCTCGACCCAGTGACGTGAAACATCTAACTAATCTGCGTACGACCCTTTCTACCCTTTTGACTAAGGATGATCCTTCTGTACGAGGGGAGCTTCCACCGGTGGTGAACGAGTTTAGTGACATTTTTTCATAAGAATTGTTCGAACTGCTGTCACATAGAGAAGTTAAATTCTCTATTGAGCTCATCCCAGGGACTATTCCAATATCAGTGCCATCGTATCTTTTTGCTCTTGCGGAGTTGAGAGAACTGAAGATTCAACTACAGGACTTACTCGATAAGGGCTTCATTCGCCCTAGTGTCTCACCATGGGTAGCACCAGCATTGTTTGCTAAAAAGAAAGACGGCTCGTTGCAATTATGTATCGATTATCGCAAATTGAATCAAGTGACGGTGAAGAATAAATATCTAATGCCCAGAATTGATGATCTATTTGATCAATGGAAAGGTTCTGCATATTTTTCGAACATTGATTTGAGATCGGGTTATTATCAACTAAGGGTCCGGGGTGATGATATACCCAAGACCACATTTTGTACCCATTACGGACACTGTGAATTTTTGGTGATGCCCTTTGGTTTAACGAATGCTCCCGCAACTTTCATGGATTTGATGAATCGAATCTTCCGGCCTTACCTTGATCAATTTGTAGTGGTTTTTGTTGATGACATTTTGATTTATTCTTCGACCCCAGATGTCCACGAGGAGCATTTACGTGTGGCACTTCAACTTTTGAGAGAACACAAGCTTTATGCTAAGTATGAGAAATGTGAATTTTGGTTGCCCGAAGTAAAATTTTTGGGACATATTGTGTCAAAAGACGGAGTAACTGTTGATCCTTCTAAAGTAGAGGCCGTTCAAGATTGGAAAAGACCACAAAGTGTGTTTGATATCAGAAGTTTCTTAGGCCTTGCTGGGTATTATTGCCAATTTGTATATGATTTCTCTCGTTTAGCATCACCATTGACACGACTCACTCAAAATGGAGTTAAATTCACGTGGAGTGATGCTTGCGAAGATGCCTTTCGAGAATTAAAGAATCGATTGACCAGTGCACCAATACTGATCATACCTGAGTGGGGTCTTGGTTATGAAGTATATTGTGACGCGTCTCATGAAGGGTTAGGGTGTGTTCTGATGCAGCATGGAAAAGTTGTGGCATACGGATCGAGACAATAGAAGACGTATGAGAGGAATTACCCAACACATGATTTAGAATTAGCAACAGTTATTTTTGTGCTAAAGATGTGGAGGCAATACCTTTATGGACTACACTTTGAAGTTTTCTCTGACTATAAGAGTCTCAATACCTATTCTCACTGAAAGATTTAAATTTGAGACAGAGGAGATGGATGGAATACCTGGGCGATTATGATTTTAGTTTGCAATATCACCTGGGCAAGGCGAACGTTGTCGCAAATGCCCTCAGTCAAAAGTCTTTGAAGTCCTTAGCTCAGATTGTAATACGAGAATGGAAAATGTTGGAAGAGGGTGGAGAGTTTGACCTTAACCTTGATGGGGCCGAGGAATGTGTTCCCTTGTCCGCTATAGTCTCTCAACCTATGTTGATACACCGTGTCATAGAAGCCCAACAGCTTGATACAGAGGCACAAATGTATAGAGAACGTGCCACCAACAAGGAAAACACTGAAGGATGGACTAATCTATGGAACCAAGGCTAGAGATTTATGGGAAGACTGTTTGTACCTGAGGTTTGTCATGAAGAAGTGCCATTCTCGACTCGTAGTGCATCCGAAAACTACAAAGATGTATCATGATCTTCGACGGCAATTTTAGTGGAAAGGCATGAAAAACGATGTGGCTTTGTTTGTTGCTAAATGTCCCACGTGTCAACAAGTGAAAGCTGAACATCAGCGACTGGCGGGCATGCTTCAACCGTTACAAGTTTCAGAATGGAAGTGGAAACACGTGACGATGGATTTTGTTTTCGGCCTTCCAAAGTCACCGAAAGGACACAACGTGATATGGGTAATTGTGGACCGAATGACGAAGTCTGTGCATTTTCTCCGGATACGTACAACTGACTAGGTGGGCAAGCTAGGAAGATTATATGTTCAAGAGATTGTGCGATTACATGGTGTACCAATATCAATAGTATCAGATAGAGACCCCTGATTTACCTCGCGGTTTTGGGATAGCTTGCTAGCAGCTTTTGGGACTAGTTTACTCTTTAGTACGGCTTTCCACCCTCAAACCGATGGTCAATTCGAGCGTACGATTCAAATTTTAGAAGATATGTTGTGAGCTTGTGTGTTGGACTTTGGTGGTTCGTGGGAAGATCATCTACCACTAGTTGAGTTCACATACAACAACAGTTACCAAGCAAGTATCGAGATGGCCTCGTACGAAGCCTTGTATGGAAGACCATGCAGATCTCCTTTGTGTTGGACTGAAGTTGGAGAAGCCTCACTATTAGGCCCCAAATTAGTGAGGGAAACAACGAAGAAAATTTCCACAATTCGAAGGCGTTTTGATCACGGCTCAGAGTCGCCAAAAAAGTTATGCCGATAGACGGAGATGACCACTATTGTTTGAAGTAGGAGATTTTGTGTTTCTAAAGGTGTCACCGAAGAAAGGTTTGGTAAGGTTTGGTAAAGGCGAAAAGTTGTCAAGTTGTCACCACGATTCATAGGACCTTTCGAAATACTTGAACAGATTGGGGAAGTAGCGTATCGACTGGCTTTGCCGCCGCGGCTTTCATCTGTACATGATGTTTTTCATGTGTCGATCTTGCGAATGTATGAGCCCAATCCTTCACACATGATAGACTTTTCAGAGTTGAAACTACGAGAAGATGTTTCTTACAAAGGGCTACCGGTGAATATTCTAGATACCCGACAACAAGTTTTTCGAGGCAAGCCTTTATCCTATGTAAAGGTGTTATGGCGACATCACAGTATAGATGAAGCAACTTGGGAAAGAGAGTCAGATATCCGGTTCAAATATCCCGACCTGTTTGAGTCATAAGAAGGATCGAATTTCGGGGACGAAATTCCTAAGGGAGGAAGGTTGTGACAATCTAGTATGTATTTATTTTTATTTGTTGATCATTGCTTTCGGTTAAATATTTTGATGTGACAAAAATTAGAGTATGAGTTTTAATGATACAGAAGTTCGTGAACGAATTAATGGGTTTTGGAATAATTTTTTTAAGATCTAAAACAATAATAAATTTTGATAACATGCTAGTGAAAAAAGTTGAAATGAGAATGAGGCCGGCGATTTAGGTTTTAATTTAAAGGAGTTTAATAAATTTCTGGTTCAGGGATCACCGCTCAAGCGGTGAAGGCCCGCTCGAGCGAGCTATCGACACGAGTTTGAAAACTTCTCGAGTTTTGGTGAGAAATCTAGTGAATATATTATATATATGTAATATGACCCTCCTTATTCACATGTGAGCCTCTTCTCTTCTTTCTCTTCTCCTCCTTCTCTCTCTCTTCTTTAGAGAAACCTACCCAATCCTCAAAACCCTAGTTTCCTATCACCCAAATTGAAGATGGAGATGAGATGAGGAGAGATCTAAGGTGAAGATTTAGCTTGGGAACAAGGAGATTGAAGATAAAGTCTTGGGAGAGCAAGGAA
>JAUMHN010291737.1:0-18764 GCA_032360265.1 Heliamphora ciliata
ATTTTTGGCATTTATTGCTCTCACCTACCTCCAACGGTCATGAATGCACAAGAGCTTATATAAGGAGTAACTTCTCAACATTTACAAAAATTGGAGATATACATTTACTGTTCTATTGCTTGGGTAAAACTCAGAATTCTCAAACCCTCATTTATTGCTGAATCTCCAACTCTTGTTCCTCATCTCTCTTTACTTTCTTATTTATTGTAAAGATATTAAGTGTTTCTCATTAATACTCTTCATTTATTGTATTCAAGGGTGAGTCACCCTTTATCGTTTAAGTGAGTGAGTAAATCTCATCAAAGAAGAGTTCAAGAGAGATTAGAAGAAAATAGGATATTATTTTCGTAGGATCTTTTTGAAGCTGTGTTAGGCTTATGAATGTGCCCGTAAATATTTGATTTATTCAAGCGAAGTCTTGAAATTGTAAAGGCTTGGAATGCACCTGAGAAGCATTCTAGATAGTGAAAATACTCAAGGAAAAACTTGAAGAATGGACATAGGCTTGGAAGAAGCCGAACCACTATAAATTTTTGGTGTCCGGTTCAATCTCTCTATCCCCAACCTCTTTAATATTTGCAGTGGTTTTATTTTTGATTAAATTACTATATTTGATTGCAATATTAAAAGATTTTCAAAAAAGTTTTAAAATTGTTATTTATTTTTTAAGACCCAATTCACTCATCCTCTTGGGTTGCCTAGAACTAACAATTGGTATCAAATTTTGGGCTCTTATTTTTGACTTAACCATTTAAGAGTTTATATGGCAACCACTAGCATCGGATCTATCCAATCCGAAGGTCAATCGACCCATAGACCCCCTTTGTTCAATGGAACAAACTACAATTATTGGAATGCTAGAATAAAAATTTACATTCAAGCCGCAGACTATGACCTTTGGAGGGTTATTATAAATTGACCCAAAAGACCTACCAAAACTATTGAAGGGGCTGCCGTCTCTAAACAATAGGCTGAATGGATTAAAACTGATATTAGGGAGATACAAAAAAATGTTAAAACTATGAATCTTCTATACTGCTCACTTGACCCAAATGAGTTCAATAGAATATCTACATGTGACACTGCTAAAGAAATATAGGATAGACTCGAAATTACCCATGAGGGTACTAATCAAGTGAAAGAGTCAAAAATCAGTCTGCTTGTACATAATTATGAATTATTCAACATGAAGCATGATGAAATAATTTTTAATATGTTTACTTGCTTCACTAATATTATTAATGAACTAAAATCTCTTAGAAGTTATATTTGCACGGAGAGAAAGAGGCCGTGGCTGTGATTTAGACCAAGAAAATGTGCCAATCCATGATGCTGGGGATGCTAATGCTCCCTAAGGACCTATAGAGCTTGCTGCGTGAGATGGAAGGCTCCATCCGTCAGCTAGCCGAGGCTGCTAGGGGGAGAGAAAGAGTACTCGAGCCGAGGTCGACTATCGCGATGCGAGAGTTTTGGCGTCTTGACCCTCCTACCTTTGTTAGGGATCCCGATCCCAAGGTGGCCATAGGATAGTTGGAGCTTGTGACCAGGATTCTGGATACACTACAGATAGTTGAGGATGACATGAGGGTTGCATTTGCCGCATTCCAGCTGAGAGGTGACACCAATGAGTGGTGAAAGTTTCCTAGAACAATTGTGGGAGGCACATGGGATGCGTTTATAAAGGTATTTCTGGAGAAATACTTTGCCAAGTCCTCGAGAGATCTTTATTGGAGGAATTTCTTTCCCTTACCCATGGGGTAATGGCTGTGGTTCAGTACGAGGCCGAGTTCACCAGCTTGTCCCATTTTGCACAGGAAATTATAGTTACAGACGAGTTGCATACAAAGAGGTTTAAAAGGGGTTTAAGACCTACAATTCGAGATCGAGTGGCGGCATTGAAGATGTGCGTCTTTACAAAATTTGTGGAAACAGCCAGTACTGTAGAAAATACGCTAAATGAGACACGTAGGGCTAGAGAGGTAAAAACCAACAGGACGGAGGAGGTGCACAATTTCAGGGGTGCAGGAACAAGCGCCAGAGGTCGTCTGGTCCGAGTTCTCATCCTGCGGGATTATATCAGCAGCAGTTTTCTGTACCAGCACCCTTAGTGGCTTCAACGGAAAGGTCAGAGCAAAGAGAGCTCATTTGTTATCAATGTAGACAGCCAAGGCATCGTGCGTCGAATTTCCCGCAGAACAGGCAATCTCAGAGTTCAGTGCCCGTTCAGACTCACGGGAGAGAGCCACCATTCTATTTTGGGTATGGCCAGTCGGGGCACTTTCGTAGGAACTATCCTCGAGGGAGGAGTATACAGAGTACAACAGGTGCACTCGTTGTCATGCCTGCACAAAGATGGCAGACTTATTAGCAGCCTGTGGCACAAACGTCTAGGATTATAGACGGGGGTGCCTTAGTATAGTTGGTGCGGTAGTTGACAGTTCAGGGTTACGTGGACAAGCTAGGGCATTATAGGGCAGAGTATACAACCTTGCAGATCAAAGTTCTTCTAAGGCACCAATCGTACCTAATGCTGCAGCTACTGCATCAGTGATCAGAGGTACTCTCTTAGTGTATAGATCTTGGGCCAGTATTCTTATCGACATGGGAGCATTGCATTCCTTTATTTTATTTTTTTTGCATCTGCTTTGAGGTTGGAGATAGACTCGTTGGGTAGTACGCTGTGTGTAGAGACCCCGGTTAGTGGGAATGTGGTATTAGATCGAGTTTATAGATCTTATGAGTTAGAGGTCGCCGACTACTACTTAGAGTTTGATTTCATCATTCTAGACATGACCACGTTTGATATCATTTTAGGGATGGACTAGTTGACCACCTATCGTGCCTTTATCGAATACGATCGACGAAGGGTATCAATTTGTACGCTTGGAAGTGATCGTGGGCGATCGAAACGAGGGTTTGGTGTCCATGCCTGGTGTTGTTCAAAACTGAGGAAAATTGGGTTTTCTCTTTTTTGCCATCATATTGGATGAGGCGGTTGGGGTTTGTGGGGAGTTTCCCATGGTGATTTTTGACTATCTAGATGTCTCCCTTGACGATCTATTTGAGTTGCCACCGAGTCGTGAGGTAGAGTTTTCTATCGATCTTATTCTGGGTGCTGCTCCTATTTCGATGGCATCTTATCATTTTGCATCGGTTGAGTTGTGAGAGATCAAGGTACATCTTCAAGAGTTGCTTGATAAGGGGTTTGTACATTCAAGTACGTCTCCATGGGGAGCTTCAGCTCTTTTTTTAAAAAAGAAGGATGGGTCCATGAGGATGTATATTGACTACCGAAAGTTGAATCAAGTAACGGTGAAAAACAAGTATCCTATGCCGATGATTAATGATTTGTTTGATCAACTAAAGGGTTTGAGTTTCTTTTCAAAAATTGATTTGAGGTCGGGGTACCATCAGTTGAGGATCAAGGATGAGGATATAGCGAATACCGCCTTTCGAACTCGTTATGGTCACTATGAGTTTTTGGTTATGCTATTCGATTTGACGAACGCTCCTACGACATTCATAGGTTTGATGAACTGTATATTTCTTTTGTATTTGGATAGTTTTGTGGTTGTGTTTGTGGATAAAATTCTTATCTACTCACCCATAAGGGAGATACATGAAGAACACCTACGTATTGTTCTACAGTTTTTGAGAGAGCATCGTCTATATGCGAAGTTTGAGAAGTGTGAATTTTGGATGCCCGAGGTAAGGTTTCTTAGAAATGTGGTATCGAGGAATGAAGTATCTGTGGATTCTTTAAAGATTGACGCAATGATGGATTGGGAACAACCAAAAAAATGTGTTTGAAATTCGCAGCTTTTTGGGTTTGGGAGGTTGCTACCAACGATTTGTGAAAGAATTTTCTAGACTTGCCGCACCGATGACGTGTCTTACGCGAAAGGGAGTCAAATTTGTTTGGAGTAAGCCATGTAAGTTGGCATTTCAGGAGTTGAAGAAGAAGTTAACTAGTGCACCAGTGTTAGTTATTCTAAAATGAGATTTTGGTTACACAGTGTATTGTGATGCATCGCATGATGGTTTGGGTTGTGTTTTGATGCATGAAAGTAAAGTTGTGGCTTATGGATCTCGGCAGTTGAAGACTCATAAGAAGAATTATCCGACACATGATTTGGAGTTGGCAGTTGTGGTCTTTGTCTTGAAGGCATAGCGACACTATCTTTATGGTGAGTTTTTTGAGGTTTTCTCCTATTACAAGAGTTTAAAATACTTATTTTCACAGAAGGACCTAAATCTACATCAGCGTTGATGGATGGAGTTCTTGGAGGATTACGATTTTGACCTTCAGTATCATCTCGGGAAAGCCAATGTTGTGGCCAACGCTCTTAGTAGGAGATCTCATGGTGTGCTAGGTTCTGTTGCAATGCAATAGTGGGACATGCTTGGAGAGATCAGCGGGTTTGATTTGCATATCGGAGAGATGGAGATTAGTGCGACATCATTTTCAATAGTTTCACGACCTATGTTGGTTGCTCGTGTACGGGAGGCTCAACATGCAGATCAGAAGGCTCAGATGTTACGAAATCGTATTGCTAGTAGAAAGGACACCACAAGATGGGTTGTGAACCCAGATTAGAGTTTGAGATTAGTAGGGAGAGTGTTTGTGCCAGAGTCGTGCTGTGATTACATGATTTTCACTATTCTCATCTTGTAGTGCACCTGAGAGGCACCAAGATGTATCATGATCTGCGCCGCCAGTTCTGGTGGAAGGGAATGAAGAGAGATGTAATTCAGTTTGTTTCTCGGTGCCTTACTTGTTAGTAGGTAAAGGCAGAGCATCAGAGACCTACACGGTTGTTACAGTCGTTGCTAGTATCGGAATGAAAGTGGGAGAACATCACGATGGACTTTGTATCGGGACTTCCTAAATCACCTAAGGGACATGACACTGTTTGGGTTGTGGTTGATAGGCTGACGAAGTTTGCACATTTTCTTCCCATTCACGTGAAGGATTTTATGGACAAGCTGAGTACACTATATGTCAGGGAGGTTGTTCGGTTACACGAAGTACCTATATCTATTGCTTTCGATCAAGACCCGTGCTTTACATCGGGCTTTTGGCAGAGTCTTCACGTGGCTTTGGGGATGAGCATGATATTCAACACTGGTTTTCATCCGCAGACAGATGGTTAACCCGAGCGGACTATACAGATCTTAGAGGATATGTTGAGAGCTTGTGCGCTTGATTTTCAGGGTTCTTGGGAAGATTACCAATCGTTGGCAAAATTTGTGTATAACAACAGTTATCAGTCCAGTATCGAAATGGCACCTTATGAGGCTTTGCATGGTAGGCCGTATAGGCCACCGGTATGTTGGACAGATGTGGGAGAGACTGCAATTTTGGAACCCGACTTCGTACGGGAAACAATGAAAAAGATCTCAGTGATTTGCTAACTTTTGATGACGGTCTAGAGTCGTCAGAAGAACTATGCTGATTAGAGAATGAGGCCTTTGGAGTTTGGGGTGGGGGATCACGTGTTTCTGAAAGTCTCGCCATGCCGAGGTTTGATGAGATTTGACCATAGCGGAAAACTATCACCGCATTTTATCGAACTGTTTGAGATCCTTGAAAGGATTGTGAAGGTGGCATATCGTCTGGCTTTACCCCCTTAGTTAGCATATGTGCACAATATGTTTCATGTTTTCATGCTTTGGAAGTATGAGCCAGACCCGTCACATGTGTTGGATTGGGTTGAGTTACGGGTAGATGAGGATGTTTCTTTTGAGGAACGACTGGTGAAGATTATGGATATGAAGGAGCAAGTGTTGAGAGGGAGGACCATAGCTTATATCAAGGTACTGTGACTTTATAACGGAGTCGGGGAAGCGATGTGAGAGCTTGAAGCCGATGTTCGTGCTAAATATCCGGAGTTGTTTACTTCGTGACCTTATAGCAAATTTCGGGAACAAAATTCCTTTAAGGGGGGAGAGTTGTAAGACCCGATTCCATTTTATTTTCATAATGATTATTCAATGTGTTAGTTATTGTTTTAATCATTGTAAAATAGCATGATTATATATGGTTATGCATACGAGGTCTAGTTCTGCTTCTTTCTTTCGGGTTTTCACCCAGCGATGTCTGCTCGAGCGGTGGTCTATTCACTCGAGCGGGCTTATGGCAGAGAGTTGAGTCGGTGGAGGACTGCTTGAGCGAAGCCCTGTTCACTCAAGTAGACTGCCTGGCGCAAGATTCTATAAAGACAGCTCATGTCTAGGTTTTTTAACCAAAGCTTGTCTTGTAAGTTTCTTTTTTCTTTCTACACAAAAGCTCTACTTTCTCTCTAGCTTTAAGCTTGGTTTGCGTTCGGATCTTGACGTTTGGATAGTCGATTCTCAATATCCTTACCATGGGCTTCGCGTTCATCCAAACAGAATCACGTTTTGGCAACTTTATTTTCTCGTCGGTGTTCAAAGTTTCGAGTTTTAACTCATCGAGGTAGGATTTTAGACTATCTTGCTTTAAAAAGGGTCATATGTGCGATTATATACATTTTTTTTCACTTTAAATGCTATAAATGTTGTACTTTGTGTTTAAATTGTGTTTAGTTGGACAAAAAGCATGTTTTGCCTTTGCTTTGGTTTATTACAAAGTTATTGGACGTGTGGATGTCCGTGCTTTTCAAAAGGTGAGTTTAAAAATGGAGAGATTTATGTAAAAGTTGTGAAAATCATGTTTTGGAGATTTGGAGCTAACCTTTGGGGTTGAGTCTCGATTTTAGATGTTTCGGTTGATATGGTGAAACATTTGAAAGATATTGGTCGTTTTCCTTGGTTATGAACGACGTGGCGAAAGGCTGTTGGATATTTGTACGTGATTAATGTATTATTTTTAAACGTATTTGTAGTCAAACTATGTGTTTTAATGATTTGGTAGATGTGCAGTGACAGTGCGTGTGTATTTGGGCTACTATTGCTCGTCGGTGAAAGTCCAGAAACTTTGCTCATGTAGGTGCTTCCCTCATTCGGGTTAATCCCCATAAATGAAGTGGTTGCCCCATTGGGAAGCGTGTGCTGTTGTAACTCCATATAGAACATGTTATTATCTAGCGGGTCATTGGATGCCCCAGAACTAGGATAATGAATGAGAGTCTATAGTTGTTACCTTTATCTCCGGTGCGACAGAATCGGTACATAGAAATCATTGTCGGCTATGGGAACCGAGTGGAAAATAACATTTTGTTAATGTTCTTCTTAACTGTTGAACGTTGTTTGCATCATGTGAAAATACTTTGTTTTGAGGATGGAAAACCGTTTTGAAGCTCACATAGTCGAGTTTATTCTATGCTACGTGATTGCATATCCTGTTTTACTTCCTTATAGTCTGTTCCTATTGGGTTTCAGCTCACGTTGTGTGATTTTAAAAACTTTTTTCAGGTAATTGTGATCACGAGAGATGATCTAGTGGAGCCCAAAGAGGCGAAAGACTTTTCATAATTTTCTCTTTTGTTATGAAATCATGTATAGATATATGTGTATTTTGGAATCACAACATGTTATGTAAGGCCCTAAGGCTATAGTTTCATATGTTATTTGCATGCGAGATGTGAGTCCGTGTTGGATTGGGACTTCTTGGTTTGAGAGGTTTTGTTTTAGTTTAAAAACGTTGGTATCCAAGTTTTTTGGGTTGAAATGAGAAGTTTCTTTATCCAACTGATGTTTTGACCCTATATTTGGCTTATTCAAATCTATGTTCAGAGTCTATGTTTTTAGGTGTGTTTTTTAGACTAAGAGAAAATTTTCTAGTTTCTGGCTAGAAAATCTCTCGGGTGTCTCACTGCTCGAGTGGGTCTCTGAGCATTCCAATGGACAACCGCTATGACTAAAAGTTGAGTTTTGTTTCGGAAGGTTTTGGTTGGAGAAGGTTGGGGGTTACCCTTTTTTATTCAAAATGACATATTTTGTTAATTAGTTTACACGAAAAATCTCGTTTTCAATTTGATCTTCTACCCGTTTGAGTTCGGGCGGTTTTGGTGGATCGTTGTATCCCAAGATGGTTGTTTCGTGGACTTTTCACGTGATCCGGGTTTTAGAGCGTGACAATGAATCCACCATGTTGCTATTGTTTGAGATGACTGGATTGAAAAATGAAGGATTAGGGTTTTGGAGGGGTTAAACCTTGAATGAAATTGGGGTTTTAGGTTGTTGAACTCAAAGAATGAAATTGATAGTGTTTTTAGTTAATTAGAGGTTATGGTAACCTATCTGTGTATGAAATTTCTTGAATTTTGATTGAATGTGAAGAATCATGAAATGACGGGTTGAGATTTTGGAATGAATTTTATGAATTTAGCAGAATGTGAAAGTAATGAAAGATGTGATTAGATTTTTAACTAATTCAATCCGAATATGTGAATCATGAGAGTATGTGGTATGGTTTGTAATGTATGTCTTCCATTCGAATGGTGATCTTGAAGTGGTTTGTACTGTATGTCTTCCCTTCGGATGGTGATCCCGAAGTGGTTTGTAATGTATGTCCTTTCTTCGGATGGTGATCCCAAAGCGGTCCACAATATACACCCTCCCTTCGAATAGTGATCCCAAAGTGGTTTATAATGTATGTCCTACCTTTTGGATGGTGATCACGAAGTGATTTACAATGTACGTCCTACACTTCAGATGGTGATCCTGAGTTGGTCTATAATGAATGTCCTCTCTTCGGATGGTGATCCCGAAGTGATTTGTAATGAATGCCCTACCCTTCGGACGGTGATCCCAAAGAGGTATTCAATTATTGTGATGATAGGAGTTAACGAGAGATGCAAAATATCTCGAGTTGGGTGAACTTGGAAAGCGTCAAAAGTTATGTGCATATGCGTGCGTGTGTGGTAGAATCGAGAACTTATGATGGTTGAACTAAAACAGAGTTGGTTAGCTCAATTAAAGCCGATTATGTGAATGAAATCTTGTTAGAAATGTGGGTTTGGTTTCTTAGATAAAGACTTGTTTTGCATTGAAATAAAGTCTTGTTGTGCATTCATATGATCATTCTCTCATATCATACATTTGTTCATCTTTAGTCTTTTTTCTACGAGTCTCAGCTCACATTGTTTAAAAACGTTTCAGATGATAACAAGAAGAAAGTGATGGATTAAGGAATTTGGTAATGGGACTTTTTCGTAATTGTTAAAAGATTACATTTATATTCGTATCATCTTTTGAGAATTAAAAGTTGTAAATGTAATTCTTTTGAACACTTTGGGTGGTTGTACTCGGGTTGGTGTAACCCTTGTTGTAAAGCTGTAAGGCCATGAACTCATATTTTTTATGCATAAGAGGATGTTTGTTACCGTTTTGAGCACTGTATGATGGGTAAATGTTAGTTTCTTAAAGTTTAGGGAGGATTGGAGTTGTTTCTCTACCCTTATGATTTTATATCTACAAAAATTGATAGCATGAAAGGCTTACCTTTACAAATGTTTTGATGTGGGAAATCAAGTTTTTGAAACTAAGTTTGAGAAAAGAGTCCACAATTGGACCGCTCGATGGACCGCTCGAGCGGTCTATCGAGTGGTCATTGGTGTCTCTTGGTTTCTCAGTGCAGGTCGAGAAATGCTACAATTAGTGAGAGACTACTCGAGTGGTCTTTGGACAGATCAAGCGGTCTGACTAAGTGAGCTATTTTTCACCTTTTATTTCGAAGCCTACTTTTCAAATGGGTGTTTACCCAAGGTTTTATACACTATTTCATGTACTTTATTTCTCAAATCATTGTTTGGGAGTCATTTTCCTTTCTTGGTTCAATTAATCTTTTTCAAACGAATTTTTCGCAAGTGCTTTTGGGAGGGATGCCCATTGAGTTTAGGTGTGGTTTTGGTTGGTTGGGTGTGTTTCTTGGGTCTTGGAGTTGAGGGCGTAACCGATTGATATCAGAGCTCTAGGTTCGAATACCTAGGTGTCGTGGGTATAGTTAATCCACTACGCGAGAGTTGCATTGATGTGTGACATTCATGTATCTATGTGTTAGCATGATATACCTTTAAACTGACTTAATGTTTACATGCTATGTGTTATGTAGATATGGAGGTTAGATCATTGGGGTGATATGCCTTGCCCTTGGGCAATCGGTCAATTGGTTTGGGATTCTAGTTAGACAGATGTTTAGTCGACGTCCATTCTAATAAGAAATCCATACGAATTACCCAGCTTAGTGTGTCATTCCTAAGGGTTCTCCTCAGTATGTGGGCATGTGTTAATGTGATATTGCCTGACAATGATTAAGATGTTTACAAAGCTTTAGAAGGTTAAGCCAAATCTTACCTAAATGAGTTTTTTGATGCCCTTTATATAGAAGTTATGTTGATAGGGCTAGGGTGAGGTTATAGTTAAGCTCATGGTGTGGGTTATGAAAGTGCAACCCGGTCTTCATTGATTACCACAGAGGTAAACTCATGAGTTGAGTGTTAACCACTTATGTGCATAAAGGAACGTGCTTGCAAGTTGTGGTAATTATATGAGTTGATGTTGGCCTTAGTTAGCTACTATTGTATTTTCGCACTATCCTGGTTTTGTCCTAGTGCTATTAAGGCATGAATAATTGGTTTGCTACTGTAAGGGACCTTTTGTGTGGAACGATACTATCGGGAGGCGAGTTTATCACTAATGACCTTGTGATTAGGCGTGGAAAGGTGTTTGAGACACCTCAGAGACCACCGGTTATGATTGGGTTATGGGATCGCGATGATACCTCTCTGTTAATATTCTTGTGCATGTGGTTTTGGGCGTGTTGAGGATTATATACGTCATGAGCCATGCCATGGCTTGAGCCATGTATTCGAGAATGGGGTATGGACGGGAACATAGTTTATGGGAATTTAATAATCATTGGCCTAACGTATTTCAAAATTTCTGGACATAAATGATTTTGGGGGTATCTCTTGTCCTTGGGGTGTTGTTGTAATCATGGTGATGCCTTGTAGCTTTAAAAACCTATTTTATAACTTTTACGTCTTTTCCCTAGCGTGATGCTAAACTATGTTCTTTATTGAGATTTAAGAGTTGAGTTACGGGTGCGTAAGCTCAGAGATGTGCTCGGTAGGTTAACCATGATGCTGTAGATGTGTTGGCATGTGTGTTGGTTTTAATTGTTGCCTTTATGGTTAGGAGATTGTGCTTGGGAACCTTGTTTAGTAAGTACATGGATGTATGCTTGGATGAAGTTGAGATGCTTGTAGTGTCAAATCTTTTCATGTGACAACATAGTCGCTTTGGTGTCTTCCTTACGAGTGATAAGCGCACAAAACAAGAGGTGCCTAGGATACATGTTGTTCGTGTGGTTGGCTCTACGGTCTTAGAATGATGTGTCGGGGGGAGGGGGTGTGATGTCCCTTGAGTGGACAGTGATGGGTTGTGACCTGAATTACATCATGGATGTGGTAGAGTTGTCTTTTCCTTAGGGGTGAAGCATGGAGTAGTAATGGTTGAACATTGTACCTTAGTGGTTTGGGGTGGCCTATGGTTGACATGTGACATTCATTAGATTTAAACTGTATACCGTTGTTCTTTTGCTGGAACCTCAGGGTGTTGATGATTTTTATATAGTTATAGGGGAGATGGGCAACTCTGGATGAGAAGTCTCAACTTTGGTCTTTCTTGATTAAGTGCCTTACATTTTCTTTTGTGAGTTTGCCTAAGCAGTGAGCTCAAGGCTATAACATAACTGTTGTTTACTTATTGGGAGCCAAGCTAGTGTAGCGCAACTTGGTGAGGTGAAACCTTGGTGAGGTGAAACCTTGGTGTAATATGATGGTGTGGTGTTATGCCTTTGTATATACCTGGTGATGAACTTGTTGATGTGCGAGGCACATTGATTAGAGCATAAATGAGTTAGTGGTATTTGGCGTATACGAGTGGGGTCTGAGTTAGAGGACCATGTGTGACAAGTGGTATAATTATTGTGATTGGGATCAACCACATTTGTGATGTAATATTCAACGTCTTTCTAAGGATAGGTGGATAGTGTTACCGTGAATAAAACATTTACTAGTTACCCTTGGATGTGTTGGTGTTAAGTGGGAGTTGTCGGTTAATCCTTTCTATTTCTCTAAAGAGAGAGCAACCTTGTAGATGATTATCGTGTTTAAGTTGTTTTATCCTTGTTAGATGTGAATATCGAGAACCTTTGATTAAGTCTTAATTTGGCGGCTTTCTAAGAGGATTAAAAATCTCTACGAATCTTATACCTTTGTGCGGTCCTTTTGATTGTGCTTTATGAATTTGTGCCCAATGATTGTATGAATGTAACTCTTGTTTCTCGTAGCTTCTTAGTGAAGATTTGTTTGCTCTATCCTGTGAGTATGAGCATTCAGGTTGTGTACCCTTGAGGCATCAGCTTGGTAAGCTTGGAACGCCTATGCCTTTCTAAAAGGGGGAGTGAGTATTAGGGTTGGAACCTATGTCTGTGAAGATAATTTGAAGATTGTTTGATAGTTTCATAATACATGTTCTGGTTAGTATAGGGATGCTGACGCCCTTAGCTCTTGTTCGAGTAAGACCCTTGTAATGGTTTCAGTGATCGAGTTGTTCACACTATGAGTCCCTAATAATCCTTTGAGTGTCGGTCTACATTTTGATTGTCGTGCTGAACTGTTTAGTTCTCTTGGGGTCGATGTTCAATTACCGCTTATGGTAAGGATGCAAGTTGAATGCAAGTGAGCTAGAGATTGTTAAGAGAGTGTGGCTTGGATGTGGATTACAAGGAATTTGTCTTTGAAAATCTTTCATTGATGTGGCCTCTTAGAGTCAACTTGTTTGTCTGAATTGGATCGTGAAAGCCTTGCTTGTACAGAAAAAGAGGACTCTCGTGAGGATGCTTTGGTTCTATTTATGAGAAGTGATAGAGGCTGCGATCCCGTTAGTGTCAGTGATGTCATGTGGTAGTTCTGCATGAATACGTTGAAGGATTAAATGTTTGAGGGCAGGTATTAGAAGGGCAAGGTAGTGACATGTGAATCGTGTGGTGTGGTTCTTTGTGTTTAGTTCTGGATGGTTTGAGTGCCTTAATGGATTGTACTTAAGATGGGTGTGCTAAGTACTAGAGGCAGATCGTGGTTCAGTGGTGTGGTGAGAAATTACAAAATTATGTGTTGTTACCGTCTAAATACAGACTATTATATGTATGATATGGATGCAAAAGAAAGACGCGTGTGTATATACATATGTTGACAAATAGTATGGTTGATGATTGCCTAGAATTTAATAACTGACTTAGTGTGGAATGTTATGAATGCGAGAGACAGGTGTACGCATTATAAGTATGGGTTAATGCCAAAGAAAATTATTTGCAATTGATTAGAGGTTGAGTAATCAATTGAACGCTAAAGGGGTTTATTGTAAAACATGGGATTACGTATGTGCGTGATATTATAACGTATGATGTGGTTGGATTCGTGTACGTAGGTATGTACCTATGGAATGTTTATTTGTGTGGTGTGTTTAGCCCAAGTGGCTCATTAAGTTCACGTGACAGTATTAGTCTTTACGGTTGTAATGACAGGGTGGTAATCTTGATTACATGGAATCTTGGTCTTGATGGTATTATGACACCTAATAAATCCGTGTAGTGAAATTGTAGATGTGTGAGTCGAGGAGTTGGTTAAGGGTCGGTAGATGGTGAAGGTTTAGATGGAATGTTAGCAAATCTTACGGAGAAAATGTGTTCTTCAAAGTTTTTTATGGCTTGGGTGAGTTCCTTTCTCTGGAGCTAAATGTTTGTTGCCTCTAGTCGAAAATGAACATCTCTTTAGTTTTAGTGATAGTGTTTCAAACATACGTGGAATGATGATGTGATTTTGAAGTTCTGTAGTCATCAGTTGATCATGAAGGCCTGAACAAGGTTTTGGGTAGGATGTGTACGAATCGTCGTGAACAATGTCAAGGAATGGTGATGTGTGTCTTAACTTACAGGAGTAGCCCACGCTATGTGTATCAGATGTGGATGAGCTAGTTGGCGGCAGTTCAAGTGACAGTCTTAGTCTTTACAAACAAAAAGGGGAGAATGTTTGAAACCATCTCCGATTATGGATTAGTTTCGTGCTACGCGGTTGATCGCTAAAGTTGGTCACATTCGATGTGAGTTGGGTTTCGGTGCTTTGGTGGCGTGAGTGAAACCTCGCTCCAATAGTTGTGGATAACCTTAGTGTTTGGTGAGACCTTTTCGCAGAGGGGCAATCAGTATCAACAGTTTGGGTTTCATAAGCATCTTTGTGTCGTGAGATGTCATTCTTGGGGAATTATTGGTGGTCGACGGAGGAGCAGTTGATGCGAGTTTTAGTGTTGAATTTTGGAGACAAAATTTCCTAAGTGGGAGAGGTTGTAGGGATCCGATCCTTTTTTTTAAACGATTAATTAAACCTTGTTGTAGTGCATTCGATAGAATACGATTAAGCGTTTAATCGTGGAACAGATTTAAAATTTGATCATGATTATGATTTTTGATGATGATTATCTGCTTGGTTAGGCATGAAAAATAATTATTGTGAGTTGATTGAACTAGCCTTGAGGCGTCGGAACAAGATTTGGGTTTACGTTTACATTTTCTTTCGAGTTCTATCTAGCGAGGGACCGCTCGAGTGGTCTATGACAGACAGGAACTTTAAGTTGTGGGATTGAGGTTTTTTCTCTCATTCTCTCTTCTCCTCTCTCTCTCTCTCTCTCTAAGATCTAGTATGAACCCTAGGAGACCCTCTAGAGCTCCCTTGAGCTCCTTGCCATCCTTCATTGGTGGATTCTTCTTGCTTTCTCTTAGTTCTATACCATTGGGAGATCGTCATGTGCGTTGGAGGCTCCTTTTCCATCCATTAGTTGGGGATCTTCGTTGTCAGAGCTTGCTAGGATTGGATCCTAATTGCTTGAGCATCAAAAAGGTAAGATCTATAACTATTGTTGATCAATACATGTATATGAGTTATATTGTTGTTGGATTTTTATAAAATCATGAAAATCTATATTTTTGGAACCCTAACTTGGGATTTGATGTTAAAGCATGCTAGAGCTTGGATTTGTGGGTGATTTAAGGTGAATCTACCATGTTGCTATTGTTTGAGATGAATAAATTGAAAAATGAAGGATTAGGGTTATGATGGGATTAAACCTTGAATGAAATTGGGTTTTTTAGGTTGTTGAACTAAAATGATAAAATTAATAATGTTTTTAGTTAATTAGAGGTTATGGTAACCTATTTGTGTATAAAATTTCATGAATTTTGATTGAATGTGAAGAATCATGAAATGACGGTTTGAGATTTTAGAACAAATTTTATGAATTTTGCGGAATGTGAAATTAACGAAAGATGTGATTTAGTTTTCAACTAATATAATTCAAATATGCGAATCATGAGAGTATGTGGTATGGTTTGTAATGTATGTCTTCTTTTCAGATGGTAATCCCGAAGTGGTTGATAATGTACGTCCTACCCTTCGGATGGTGATCCCAAGGTGGTCTATAATGAATGCCCTCCATTCGGATGGTGATCCCAAAGTGGTTTGTAATGAATGTCCTACCCTTCGAACGGTGATCCCGAAGAGGTATTCGATTGTTGTGATGATAGGGGTTAATAAGAGATGGGAAATATCTCGAGTTGGGTGAACTTGGAAAGCATCAGAAGATATGTACGTATGCGTGCATGTGTGGTAGAATCGAGAACTTAAGATGGTTGAACTAAAACGAAGTTGGTTTGCCCAATAAAAGCCAATTATGTGAATGAAGTCTTGTTAGAAAAGTGGGTTTGGTTTATTGGATAAAGACTTGTTATGCATTCATATGATCATCCTCGCATATCATGCATTTGTTCATTTTTAGTCTTTTTTCTATGAATCTCGACTCACGTAGTTTAAAAACGTTTCAGGTAATAACGGGAAGAAAGTGATAGATTAAGGAATGTGGTCACATGACTCTTTTTGTAATAGTTGATAGAATTACATGTCTATTCGTATCATCTTTTGAAAATTACAATTTGTAAATGTAATTCTTTTGAACACTTTGACTGGTTGTACCTAGGTTGGTGTAACCCTTGTTGTAAGGCCGTAAGGTTATGAACTCATATTTTATACGCATGAAAGGACGTTTGTTACTGTTTTAAACGTTGTATGATGGGTAAATGTTAGTTTCTTAAAGTTTGGGCAGGTCTGGAGCTGTTTCTTTACCCTTATGATCTTATATCTACAAACATTACAAATGTTTTGATGTGGGAAATCAAATTTTTGAAACTAAGTTTGACAAAAGAATCCAGAGTTGGACTTCTCGATGAATCGCTTGAGTGGTCCATCGAGCGATCATTGCTGTCTCTCAGTTTCTCAGTGCAGGTCAAGAAATGCTGTAAGCAGCGAGAGACCGCTCGAGCAGTCTTTGAATCGATCGAGCGTTCTAATTGGATGGGCTATTTTTTACTTTTTATTTCGGAGTCTACTTTTCAAATGGGTGTTTACTCAAGGTTTTATGCACTCTTTCATGTACTTTCTTTATCAAATCATGGTTTGGGAATCATTTTTTCCTTCTTAGTTCAATTAATCTTTTTCAAATGAATTCTTTACAAATGCTTTTTGGAGAGGGATGCCCTTCGAGTTTGGGTGTGGTTTTGGTTGGCTGGGTGTGGTTTTTGGGTCTTGGAGTTGAGGGTGTAACAATTTCCTTAACAGGATCTATATTAATTGAAGTGAAATTCCTTTATGTACTGCTTTCCTACTATATCATGTGTTGGGATTTTAAAAACAAAAAAACCTAAAATGCATTTATTGGAGCATAAGAAAAAACACCTCCGAACAAAATGCCAAATTTTAAATTTGGGAATCATCATAGGTGTTCTAAAAGTACTTGGAAACCATGTATGATCAGTTGTGAGTCGTGAAATTTGTAGTCAAATTTTGGTGCTTACTATTTATTTTGTAATTTTTTATTATTTGTTTTTATATTTTAAATTATTGTAGAATTCTGCCATAATATTAGTTTTAATATTTTTTTATTAATAATATTATGTTGCACATGCATAGTGCGGGGGGCCAGTTGCTAGTAGAACTAAATGCAAACATGTATATCCATGAAGGCTAAATCACTTATATATACACATTATCGAAGTATAATTTTATGCAAATTCTAAGTAAGCCTATCTCACTTATACCAAAGATAATATGCACAATATTTTAAAAAAATCAATACATGATAATACATAAATTTAAAGTGCAAAGAAAAGGCAAGTATAATACCAATATTCATACCCTATGTATACAGCCACAATATAACATTGATGTAGTAGCTAAGATATGTGACACATACAGGGACAATTTATATAAATAAAGGTTTTATATGGAGATTTACTGGACAATCTAACCTCAATGTGGCACCTGAAACTGGACACCTAAAAGTGGCAGCAAAATCGTGGTATCTAATTAAAAGTTGCACTGAAAATGAGTGAGAGAGTGATGAGAATAATATATATATATATATATATATATATATATATATATAGGACCTGTTTGGGATAATTGCTTCTTTGCTTGTTTTATTTAGCTTATTGTGTCTTTAATAATTTTTTTATCGTTTAATCGAACTATCATAATTTTCAACTCCTTATCGAGATTAGTTAAAAATTTCTTGACCAAAATATTAAAAAAGTTCATAAATGATAAAAAATAAACCAAAATAAGCTAATAAGCCAAATTTAATAGGAACAATTATAGAAACACCCCTACACTATATATGTATATCACTTAACTCCCTTGAATTAAAAATCCGTACAAAGTGGCTCCCTCAACTACTCCAAAAGAAGGAAATACTGACTCTATTAACAGAGTATTGCAGATGACAAAAATATCCATCATTCAATGACGCAAACCCATTCGAAGTTTCAATCGGCACAACCACACCGTCTCTCTTCTCTTTCATTCTGCTCTAGCGCAAAGGTAAAACCTTACTTATAGATTGCATCCATCACTATTGGAGGCTAAAGACGACGAGTTTAGCAAAATAACTTGGGGATTGTAGCTCGTATTAGACGTTATCGGAGGCTACAGATGAGTTTGGCAAAGCGCGGTACATATGAAACCCTACTTGTTAGTTTGGTTATTCTTATTTGGGGTTTGAATTTGGAATGAAAAATCGAGAGAGGGTTTGGGATGCCAAATCGAAATGGGGTATGGAATGCCAAATCAAAATAGGGTTTCAAATGCCAAATCGAATTAGAGTTTTGTAATAGATTTTCAACCGAAATAGGATTTTGAATTGAAATAGGGTTTGATGATTCTGATTTTGGGGATTTGGGTTTCTTTTGCAATTTATGATTAACTACAAAAAAATGTGTTTGCTAAAGTGAACAATGTGTTTGTTGATGGGGGAATTTAGACTTTCTAAACAAATATGTTGAACATAATTTAGAGTTTGCTGATTGTAGTTTGGGAATTTTAATTTTTTTTGGCAATTTATGATTATTGCTTTGCTGTCGTGATGAGATCTAATGTTAACCAAGCCTCTCTCACTGATGAGGGAGCTATACCTGTTAGGTCCGTTGAAGACACTATGACTGACAGCTTTAGTGATGAAGAATTTACTGTTAGGGTTGGTATACTGAAAATCATGTTTTTCGTATTTAATTTTATTTTAATAAAATTAATTTTTTCATTTTATGAGAATCTTTACGAGCAATGTCTGTATATCATTTCATAGATATGCATGGATATCCGATATTCTGTATAATATTTAATCTGGTGTGTAGAGTACGGCTTACACACAAAAGATCAGATTTTAGGTTCTTGCAG
>JAUMHN010291845.1:0-18762 GCA_032360265.1 Heliamphora ciliata
CGTGCATTGCATGAGTTTATATATATATATATATATATATATATATATATATATAAAAGATAATATTAAATATTAATTTGGCAATGTTTGTTCCATTTTAACTTTTCTTGATGGACACTACAAGAAAAAAAGTCTTTTTAAGATGATATCTAAAGAAAAGTTTTATTTTCCTCCAAAATTGATCTTTTGGCAAAATTGTAATTCCAATACTAATACCAATGTTTTTTTTTTGACAAATTTAATTTTTGGCAAAGTTAACTCAATTATTGCTGAAAAAAATATTTCATCGCAATAGTTGTCTATTTTGCAATGAATTTTATTTTATTTTTGTTGCAAAAATCTTTGTATAAAGACTCATACTTTTGAAATCAATAGAAAAGAAGGTGTGATTCGGATTGAATCAGTTAATGAACTCGAGAAAGAAGTCCTTAAACCCAACTTCATTGAAACGGAATGACTTAGCCGTTTAGTCTTCCTGAGTCCGAACTTGCAAATGACTATGTGATATCCCATCCCACATCGGTAGAAAATTGAAATTAAGTATGGTATATAATGAAATTTATGGGCTACTATTAATAACTTGAATTTAATTTTTTTGAGCCGCACTATTAGGCTCTTTATTAAGTTATTGGGTCAGCGGTCTGCTTGGATATCAGAGTCAACCATAACCCTGGTTCGGTGCGGGCTCTGTGGCAATGCGGATAGAGGAGTAGAGGTTCCAAAGAGGGGTAGAGGCCCGAGATATAAGATTGAAATTAAATCTGGTATATAATAAAATATGCGGGCTACTACTAATAACTTGAACTTAAACATTTTGGTACCACATTATTAGGTTTTTTATTCAAATTATTAGTTGTTAATACCTATTTTGCCCCGCTTCTCAAAAGTCACGAAAGCAATAACTAATTTCATTCTTTCTTTTTCTTTGTGACCATGCAAAAAAAGTTTAGGGTAATCCAAGCAAACAAGTCCAAATCCGAGAGTGTAGGTAATTGATATTTTCCGATAAATATTTCAATGGCTTAGATTTTTTGTGTTGAATCCAACTAATATGAAATAAGGTGTATATGGTTTGCACTTTAGAGGGAGTGCAGATAGTAGTTTGACTCGTTACTAAATAATTGCAACACTAAAATATTAACCACTCTAAAGATGTGTAACTTAATATTTAGGTCGTGTTTGGGACCACATTTCATTAATTAGCTTTTTTGTGTTTTTTTATAAATTTCTTTTTTAGTTTAGACTTTTTAATTTTATTAATTTCTCATTAAGAGAGCAATATAAAAAGGGAATATTATGAAGTGGTCCTATTTTTGGAGCTTGTTTCAAGACTATCTACTTTGTTGATTATTTCACGTGATTTTATTTTAAAAATTATTAAAATAATTTAGAAAATTTTACATTTTTGGATATAATGAATAGAGGCAGTGGAAAAGAGAGAGAAGTGCAATAGAATGGAGAGAGAGAGAGAGAGAGAGAAGAGCCTTAGTTTACATTTTTAAATTTAAAAATTTTCAACAATATTTTTAAACCCTACTCATTGATATCTATAAAGTAAGATTGATCAGTACATAAAAGTGTCGATTTAATGCAGCAAAATATACTATGCTAAGTTTTGATTTTATGTTTAATAAATTGTTTTGTAGTGTATTTCATGTCAAATTCAAATGTGGTGAATTGGAGGAAAAATGGCACAAAACGGAACAGAAAGGACAAAAATAGTAGAAAAGGAGAATTCAAAGCAAAACTGTCCAAACGGACCCATTTGCTCCTAAACAGAACTCTAACATAAAGAAATTCGTTTGAATGAACATACCAGCGTCTGAACGAAATCGAGGCAAAAAATTGAGCATTTGTCATTGGGCATTCAGACGAAAAAGCTACTAGAGAGAAAGCATCTGGATGGAACATGAACCGTTCAAACTGAACGGAGCAATCACAATTTGATTCAAACACTACGACCAAGGGGCGTGGATCAACTTTATAAACACATCTGGCGTGGTAAACCATTCAGGATGACTTGATATCTTCTAAAATTTGATGTCACGCCCTAAACATCAGGGTCACGCGAAAACTCACCCAAAACACTGTTTGAGAAAATAAGATTTACAACTGAAAAATCATCAACTAAAAAATATTTAACATTTGGATAAAAATTCCCACAGTTCAACTCTCATAAACAGTAAATATGCAATCCCAAACATATATAAGTATATCGCCTCAAGGCGTACAAAACTCGCCTTCTGTAACGAGCTTCACATGTATAAGTACATGTTAAAACAGAAAAACTACAGCTAGTCTTTCGCCACCACAGCAATCTAAGTCAACTCATCGTGCTCACCTGAAAAGGTTTTACAGCAAAATCCCACACCGTGAGCCGAAATCAAATAGAAAATAGACAGTAAAATTGTAAAGCAGATTATGTAATCATAAGCATACAGGCTCAACCACAAGAGCGAAAAAGATTTTCCTTCCAAAACCACAAGTTTTTCGTCAGACTAATACGAGTCTCAAAAAGGTTTTATCTCATAAAATTCCATATTTTTCATCCTTCGAACTATGTATATCATCCTAACAGATATCATGCAACAGTTAAGGGAAAGCTGTAAATATACAATATGCTCAACTCAAGCCACTCAGCCGAGGAGAAAGATAAAATGTAATTATATGTACCGACTCTAGCACACAGACAAATGTAACAACTATAGACTCCTGTCCATTACCCTAGTCCTGAACCACTCAAGGCCTGCTAGGTAATGACAAGTTCTATACGGAGCTACAACAATAAAGCCACTCATGGGGCAACAGACTTCTTTACGAATTTTCACGACTGATGGACGAAGTATAACCAAACCACGTTTACGGGGACTAACCCGAGGGACCGTAGCTAACCCACTATGCGCACTATTAGTTCTAGGCAACCCAAGAGGGGGATGTGAATTGGTTCTTAAAAAAAAATGACAATTTAAAATCTTTTTCAGAAACCTTTTAATATTGCAATAAGGCAAGATAAGTAAATATAAGCAATGCAAATATTAAAAGATGAGGGATAGAGAGATAGAATCAGACACGAGAGATTTATAGTGGTTCGGCTTTATCCTAACCTACGTCCACTCCTCAAGATCTCCTTTGATTATTTTCACTAAACAGAATACTTCACGGGCATATTCCAAGCCTTTACAATCTTCAAGATTTCGCTTGAATGATCTGAATATTTACGGACACATTCACAAGCCTATTTCAGTTTCAAGTAGATTCTATGAAAACAAACTTCTGTTTTCTTCTAATCTCTCTTGAACTCTTCTTTAATAAGTTCACTCACTCACTCAAAGGATAAAGGGTGACTCATCCTTGAATACAATAAATGAAGAGTATTAATGAAGAATACTCACTCTTTTTACAGAAAATATTTATAATAAATGAGAAGGTAAAGAGAGATAAGGAACATGAACTGCAGTTACAGCAATAAATGTGAGTTTGAGATTTCTAAGATTGATTTGAGCAATAGAACAGTGAATACAAGTTTTCAACCTTCTTAAATGCTAAGATGTTACTCCTTATATAAGTTCTTGTGCATTCATGACCGTTGGAGGTAGGTGGGAGCAATAAATGCCAAAAATTCAGCCTTTGAGATCGTCACTGGTGTCGACACAAATATATTTGGTGTCAACACAAGGTGTCTAGGGCAGGGTTCTTCAAGTGGTTGGATCGACACGAATTTTTTGAGGGGTCGACACAATTTCTGTATTCCACCTTCCAACATCATGGGTTAGACACATTTGAATCTGGTGTCGACTCGTTTGAAACTTTAGCATCCGGAGGAACTGTTTTGTGTCGACTCAACTTGCCTTTGGTGTCGACACGAATTTTTGCAGGCAGCTTCGGTTCTTTTGTGTCAACACATTTGGACTTGGGGTCAACACTAAAAATCTACAGGAGGTCTCGGTTATTTTGTGTCGACACAACTGCTATTTGTGTCAACACAAACTTTGGAATACCAAAAGTGAGGAACACTTTTGTGTCGACACAAAATTGATTTGTATCGACTCTTTTGAGTCCTTTAGAGCAAAGGCTCTTTTGTATTGACACAAAATTTGGTTGTGTCGATACTAGCTTTGATACTTAAAACATGGCTTTATGAAAACTGTTATGGTGTCAAACCATTGGTTCAAATGGGTTGACACACTTGATGTGCTTCAAGTATACTTTGCCTTAAAAGTGTTTTACTTAATTTTCAAATAAGATCAACACAAAATATTCTTATTCAAGAATACTTAAGTGTTTGAGTCATTTTGAGATATGAGTCAAAATCTTTTGGCTAAAGTGTCAATTCAAATGATCAAAATGTGTTAATACTTACACTTTTGGAAATATAAAATATTATCCATTTAAAATCATTTATTCTTAGAAAATAAATTAGAAAAATCATCAAAATAAAATAAAAAGTCATTGGGCTAACAATCTCTCTTTTTTTTATAATTACAACCATATTAACATTTTCTAGAAAATATTTAAAAATATTTTTCAATGAGAGTTCTCCCCTTATCGATATGCCTCAAACAAAAAGAGAAAAATGAAGGCTAGGCATACATCAAAGTAACAGCATACATGATTTGTAACAAATGATCAAAAAACATTCTAAATTTATTATAATTTGAGCAAAATAGTGAATATGTGCAAAGTAATTCATCCTATCTCATATCAACAAATTATATAAATATTCATAGGCATAAGAACAGGATATAATCAATCACATGTATAATCATAAAAACCATATTGTCATTTATCCAAAGCACAAAAATGTTTAAACATCCAAAAACATATTCATCATTCAACCCATTCAAAACAATTAACCAAATGAAATGTATGTTAAAAACTATTACAACTTTTCCTTCTTTTAAAAACTTAAAAAAAATATTTTGAAACTCCCCTTCACTTCTACTTTCTCCCATTCACATTTGCACTTCTTATCTCTTCTCCCCTTTTGGAATCTTAAAAAAAATGGAGTTATTGCTCATCCATGAAGCGCTTGAAGTCCTTCTTGGCCTTGGCTTTCTCTTTGCTGACAGAGGCCCGTTCTTTTGCAGCGCGTGATCGCTCATCCTTAGCTTCAGCCGCTGCATAGCTTCATAACGTGCTGCTAAAGCAAGATCTGCTTCCTTTTTGAGTCTCATGGCTCTTTCTTCCTTCGTCTCCTTGGCCCTAAATTGTTTGGCCCAAGCGTCCTAGATCCACTTCAAGTGTTCTTCCACCTTCTGTGAGTTTGCATGAACAGCTGTGACGATCTCTTGCTCATACTCTTTGCGCACTTGCTGGAGGATTGCCTTATTGCAATTGACAATGGATGCAATATTTTCATCCATCGTCTTGCAGAGGACTCTCCATGCATCAGTGGCATTTTTTACATCTTGTCTGAGGCTTCGGTTTGCTTTGTCAAGATGTTTAACCTTCTCAGAGAGTGCAAAAATAGTCTGATGGAACTCACAAATAAATCTTGGTCTACTTTAGCTTGGAAGTGAGTAACTTTGGAAGACACAGAGTTAATTAAAGAAACAACCTCAGAGAGGTTAACATGGACTTGAGCAGAGAAGGATGATGCATGAGCAGTAGGAGGAACAAATGTAAATGTGGGAGGAGGAGGAACAAAGGATGGACCAGGAGTGTCAACTGTATGAGAGGGAGGAGAGTCAAGATCAATGGGGATGGATGACTTGTCTCGAGGAGCAGGAGGGGGAGTTCTTACAGAGGAAGGGGTGCCACGGCGAGTGGTAGTCTAGGCACCATTAATATTAGCAATTTACATATGTTTGAGGGAGGAGCTACCATACAAGTCGTGCTTAGAAAAGGTAACTGCCTTTTCCTCAGACAGATGAATGCCAAAATGGCAAAAAATACGAGTAAGATACATCCCATGCGGGAGTAAGGAGTTGAACTTGCTGTGTGAGTGGAGCATGTGAGAGATAAATACAAATCTTAAGTCCAGGTTTTTTTGCTCAAGGATGCACCACATGATGAAAATATGCATATATAAAACATCACCAAATTTTCCAACTGGGGTAGAAAAATGTGGTTGACCATGTGATGTATGATGTGCATTTCTGGTTTCAAAGAGTTTGCATCTAAGGGCTAGGAGGGATCGATGTCTTCATTCTCAAAAATCTTTTTGACAGATTCAGAAAACGAAAAGCCTTCATCCTCAATAGGTTTCTGGCCGTGATAAGACAAATATCCCCTTCGGGGATGCCAAGAATTTCGTTTAAGGATGAGGGGGTCAAAACAATATCTTTACCATTCACCCTAGTGGTGATGGTGGTGGTCGGAACCAAAGATATGTGAAAGTGAGCATAAAAAGACTTAATCAATGTCGAATAGTGAGGTTCTTTGATCTGAAGTAACCTTTTCCACCTAAGGCTTGAGAAAAGGTTCTTAAATCTCATTTCAATAGAATCAAAGAATTCAAAGTCTATGCTCCGACCGAGACAGATTTTGCGATTTACGAAGGAAGAGTAATACAGTTGACGGATTTTTGGGGTTTTAAAGGAGATTACCTCTAATGAGGCTACATTCTCTTGTACTGTTGCCGTTTCCGTTGCTGTCGCCGTTTTGGAGGCCGTCTTCTTCCGTTTCGACGTCTTAGAGCTTGAGGACGTTCCTTCTCTGATCCTCTTTACTCTTTTTCCCATCGTTTTTGACGGCATTGTGAGGGATTTGGGTTTGGATTTGAGAAGGAGATGAGGAGTCAACTCAGGGTTTGAAGGAGAGAAGGCGGGAGACAAATAATTTTTAAAGAGAGAGAGGGAAATGAAATGACGTTTCGGGGACCGACGTGTCTATCTATAAACTTAACGATTTGTATCGACATAAATTTCATTTGGTGTCAACACTTTTTGTAGAGAGTGTGGGTGTCGAAACAGAGAAATGGTGTCGACACATTTTTCATTTGGTGTCAACGCATTTAACCATTTGGGTCGACCCAGTATATCTTGGTGTTAACACAAATTTACCGAGAGTCAGAAAAAAATACGGTGTCAACACTGAATAGAATGGGATCGATACTATTCACGCAGTGCCACTTCTATACAGTATTGTGTCGATACTTCACACATTTGTGTCGACACGTTTTCAAGTTGTGTCGACACATTTTCACATTTAAGAAAGAACATCAAATGCTTTGAAATTCAATGAAAAGACATGGTTAGTATGACATATAAATCATTAATTTGGAGCACATAACATACTAAGTTCTCTTTTAATATAGCATATTCTTTCTTCGTTTAAATATTTTGTGAAAATGTCCGCTAATTGGTAATCTGTGCCTATAAATTCAAGTTCAATATTTTTTTTTTGCACATGATCTCTTATGAAATGATGCATAATCTCTATGTGCTTGGTTCTTGAGTGTTATATAGGGTTCTTGGATATATTAATTGCACTTGTATTATCACATTTAATAGGGATATGATCTAAATGAAAATCATAGTCCTTTAATTGTTGTTTCATCCAAAGAACTTGTGCACAATAACTTCCAGCTGCAATGTACTCAGTCTCGGCTGTAGACAAGGCTACTAAGTTTTACTTCTTGCTAAACCAAGAGATTAGTGAGTGTTCTAGGAATTGACAAGTACCACTTGTGCTTTTTTTTTTTATCTATTTTGCATCCGACAAAATCAGCATCTGAATAATCAAATAACTCAAAGGCTATTCCTCTAGGATAAAATAATCCTAAGTTTTGTGTACCAAACAGGTATCTAAGGATGCGCTTAACAGCGGTCACATGTGATTCCTTAGGATTAGATTGAAATCAAGCACACATACAAACACTAAACATAATATTCGGACGACTAGCAGTTAAATATAAGAGGGATCCGATCATACCTCTATAACGCTTTTCATCCACTGCTGTGCCGTCTTCATCTTTATCAAGTTTTGTTGTAGGACACATTGGAGTTTCTATAGGTTTTGCTTTTAGCATATCGAGCCTCTTCAATATGTCCCTTGTATACTTTGCTTGGTTGATGTGTATTCCTTCTTGAGTTTGTTTAATTCGGAGTCCGAGAAAATAGTTGAGCTCATCTATCATGCTCATCTCGAATTCTCTCTGCATACACTTAGCAAAGTCCTTGTAAAGAGATTTGTTAGTTGTACTTTATATCATCTACATAAATTTGTACAACTAGCATATCATTTTCTTGAGACTTGATGAAAATGGTGGTGTCTATTTATTCTCTAGAAAACTCATTTTCAATCAAGAATTTACTAAACCTTTCATACCAAGCTCTAGGTACTTGCTTTAAATCATAAAGAGCCTCGGTAAGTTTGTAAACATGTTTTGAAAAATCTAAAATTTTAAAATTAGGAGGTTATTTCACATAAATTTCCTCTAAGATAAAACCATTTAAAAAGATACTTTTGACATCTATTTGATAAAGTTTAAAATTTTAAAACATGCAAAAGCAACCAACATCCTAATGGTTTCAAGCCTAGCCACATAAGTAAAAGTTTTATCAAAATCGATGCCTTTTTTTTTTATTGTAACCTTGGGCTACCAATCGAGTTTTGTTCTTAAAAATTACTCTATTTTTATTTATTTTATTTTTAAAAATTCATTTTATACCAATAATGGAGTGTTCTTTAGGTCTTGAAACTAAAGTTCAAACTTTATTTCTTTCAAATTGGTTTAGCTCTTCTTGCATAGCCAAGATCTAAAATTTATCGTTTTTGGCTTCCTCAAAAAGTTTTGGTTCAGTCTGGGAAAGGAATGCTAAATTACCACAAACATTATGTAGAGAGGAACGAGTTTTGATACCTTGTGATGGATCACCAATGATTAGATTTTTTGGGTGACCATGAACATACCTCCACTCTTTAGGTAAATATGAATTTTCTAGATTTTCATATTCTGCTATTTGTTGGATTGTGAATTGTTGTGGATTTGAAGTTTTCTCTTGATTTGGCTCTTCTTTTTCCTTGATAAAAATATCTTCCATACCTTTTTCTATGTCTACAAGGTTATCTTCACAGAAATTTTTTGAAGAACCAAAGTTAGTTTCATCAAAAACATGTATAGGTTCTTCAACAACTATGATCTTTTTGTTGAAAACTCTATACGCTTTGCTAGATATAGAATATCCTAGAAAAATACTTTCATCAGATTTTGCGTCGAACTTGCCCAAAAGTTCTTTGTTATTATTTAAAACGAAACATTTGTACCCAAAAGCGCAAAAATAACTGATGTTAGGTTTTTTCCCATTCCATAGCTCATATGGAATTTTCTTGAGAGAAACTCTTATCATAACTCTGTTTATGATAAAACAAGCGGTATTGACAGTCTCGGCCCAAAAGTATCTTGGTAGATTATTTTCACAGAGTATGGTCCTAGCTACTTCTTTCAATGTCCTATTCTTCTTCTCAACAACTCTATTTTGTTGAGGGGTTCTAAAAGCAGAGAAATTATGGTTAATACCATTTTTATCACAAAATTTTTAAAATTTTTATTTTTAAATTCTCGACCATGATCACTTCGGATACTTGTGATTTTAAAATTTTTTTCATTTTGAACTCTCCAAGACAGTTTTGTAAAAGAGACAAAGGTTTCATCTTTATGAGCTAAGAATAGCACCAAAGTGTATCTAGTGAAGTCATCAATAATAACAAATGCATATCTCTTGCCTTCAAGGCTTAAAGTCCTTGTTGGACCAAACAAGTCCATATGCAATAGTTGTAATAGCCTAGAAGTTGAAATCTCGTTTTTAGAATGAAAAAAACTTCTAATTTGTTTGCCTTGTTGACATACATCACACACTTTGTCTTTTTCGAATTTGATTTGGGGTAACCCAATCACCAATTTCTTTTTCAAAAGTTTAGAAATTAAGTTCATGTGTACATGTCCAAGTCTTCTATGCCATAACCAACTATTATCACTCAAGGCGGCTAAGCACTTGGTGTTATTTTTAGAAAGATCATTTAGAGTAAATGTATAAATATTTTCATGCCTATGACCTTCAAGAATAACTTTGTTATTGGTTGAATCTTTAATAACACACTTAGCAAATTAAACACAATTTTGTAACTTTTGTTACAAAGTTGGCTTATGCTAAGAAGGTTATATTTCAAACCATCAACAAGCAAAATATTTTCAATAGAAGGAGAATGAATTTTACTAATGCAGCCAATTTCTATGATTTTTCCTTTGCTATTGTCTCTAAAAGTCACAAATTCACCATCTTTTGGCTTGAGAGATACAAATATCGATTTGTCGCCTGTCATATGCCTTGACCAAGCGCTATCGAGATACAACATCCCCTCCTTGAATGAGGATTTGAGATATACCTGCAAGGAGAATTAAGTTTTGATCTTTGGTACCTAAATTTTCTTGGATCTTGTGGTATTAGTTCTTTGAGGATGTGTTCCTTTAGGAACCCAAGCCTTTATGACAGAAACATTAGAAGATTTTCTGTATGAGTAGTGTGTGACAATGTGTCCATGTTCATAACAGTGAAAACAAGTGGCATTTGAGTGATTTGCTGATACTTTGATAAAAATATTGCTTAAGAATTTTTGTTTCTTCTTGGGCTTATAACCAATTCTAGATTTGTTAAAAACACATTTTTGTATGCCAAGAAGTTTATCCAAGTTGTTCTTTTCTTGAGTGAACTTGTAAATAGTTTTTGTAAAGTCCTCAATATTTTCACTCAAAGTTTTGTTCTTCTCTTTTAAAACATAAACTTGTTTTAGCAAGACGGATTTTTTATTTTTCAAAGTTTCAGTTTCAGTTGAGGAGGAAAGAACTAACTTTTTCAAAATAGAGTTCTTTACACTCATTTTTCTTAATTCATCATGTAAATCTTCAAAAGCACTTTGCAATTCATCTAAAGAAAAGGAGTCAGGTGTTACCTCATCATCTTCTTTGGCCAGAAGGCATAGATTGGCAACTTTATTTTCTTCTTTTTCATCTTCAGAGCTACTGTTATCGCTTTCGCCCCAAGCAGCTATCATGGCTTTCTTGAAGCCCTTCTTGAATTGCTTCTTGAGCTGAGGGCATTTAGCTTTGACATGTCTAGGTTTTTTGCATTCGTAGCAGATTATTTGATCCTTCTTGTGTTCTGATTTGAATATGCTAGAATCACCTTTGAACTTGTTTGGCTCTCTCTTGTATCCTTCCTTCTCAAAGAATTTTCTTCCTTTTTGTTTTTTATTTCTAAGAAACTTCTTGAACTTCTTTGTGATGAGAGCCATGTCTTCATTCTCATCACTGGAGGACTCTTCTTCAGATTCTTCATCATGAGTTGAAGACTTGAAGGTAATGCCTTTTTTCTTTTTATTGTCTTTCTCAACATCTATCTTGATGTTTTCCTCATGGGTCATGAGAGAACCAA
This sequence comes from Heliamphora ciliata, assembly GCA_032360265.1. Classification (NCBI taxonomy): domain Eukaryota; kingdom Viridiplantae; phylum Streptophyta; class Magnoliopsida; order Ericales; family Sarraceniaceae; genus Heliamphora; species Heliamphora ciliata. Next base: position 11,376 of record JAUMHN010291845.1, read on the forward strand.
GAAGTTCTTCGAAGCTGAGCCTGTTCAGGTCCTTGGTTTCTTGTATAGCCGTTACCTTCGCTTCCCAACTCTTAGACATGCACCTAAGAATTTTCTTACCATCTCTGCATTAGAATAAATCTTGCCAAGAGATTTTAGTCCATTTATAATATCAGTGAAGCAAGTAAATATATCAAAAATTATTTCATCATGCTTCATTTTGAATAATTCATAATTATGAACAAGTAGACTGATTTTTTACTCTTTCACTTGATTGGTACCCTCATGGGTAATTTCGAGTCTATCCTAAATTTCTTTAGTAGTGTCACAGGTTGAGATTCTATTGAATTCATTTGGGTCAAGTGAGTAGTACAGGAGATTCATGGCTTTAGCATTTTTTTGTATCTCCCTTATGTTGGTTTTAGTCCATTTGGCCTCTGGTTTAGGGACAACAGTCCCTTCAACAGTTTTGGTGGGTCTTTTGGGTCCATTTATAATAACCCGCTAAAAGTCGTAATCTACAGCTTGAATATAGATTCTCATTCTAGCATTCCAATAGTTATAGTTTGTTCCATTGAATAAGGGAGGTCTATTAGTCGATTTACCTTCGGATTTGATAGGTCCGATGCTATTAGTTGCCATATAAAAATCTTAGACTGTTAAGTCAATGACAAGAGCCCAAGCTCTGATACCAATAGTTAGTTCTAGGCAACCTAAGAGGGGAGGTGAATTGGGTCTTTAAAAAATTAGCAATTTAAAAACCTTTTTCAAAAACCTTTAAATTTGCAAATAAATAAAGCAAGATAAGCAAATATTGAAGCAACGCATATATTAAAAGTTGAGGGATAGAGAAATAGAACCGGACACCATAGATTTATAGTGTTTGGCTTTATCATAGCCTACATCCACTCCTCAAGATCTCCCTCGAGTATTTTCACTATTCAGAATACTTCACAGGCATATTCCAAGCCTTTACAATCTTCAAGACATCGCTTGAGTGATCAAAAAGTTCCTAAGCTTTATGTTCAGTCATTGAGGAATCGAAGCCAACCCAAAGAATGTGGTGGCAATCATCAACATGCGGCCCCTTAATAGTGTGAAAGAGGTTCAAATGCTGGTGGGCTGAGTAGCCACCCTAAACAGGTTCGTGTCAAGAGCAACGGATAAGTGCCAACCGCTCTTCAAGACGCCGAAGAAGGCTTTCTATTGGAGTGAAGAATGTGATCAAGCATTTTAGGATTTGAAGGCATATTTTACAACTCCCCTAGTCCTCTCTAACCCCATACCCAATGAAGAATTTTTCTTGTACCTAGCCATGTCCCAAACGGAGGTAAGCTCAGCTCTGATGAGGGATAACCAAGGCTGCCAAAGACTCATGTATTTTGCTAGCAAGGCTTTCCAGGGGGAGAGCAGATACGCCCATATGGAAAAACTTGCTTTCACCTTAGTCATATCGTCCAAGAGATTATGGCCCTACTTTCAAGCTCATACCGTTGTGGTCCTAACTGACCACCCTTGAAGGAAAGTACTCCAAAAGCAAAAATATTAGGGAGGTTGATGAAGTGGTCAATAGAGTTGAGCCAATTCGATATAAGGTATACGCCGTGAATAGCATATAAATTGTAGTTCTTAGCCGACTTCGTCGCTGAATTTACCATAGGGATAGGGGTAGAGTAGGATATACCTGACTAGACGGGTGGTGAAGAAGTGGGAAGTAACCCCAGACAAGATGGAGGGAAATAGGGCAACCAGGACCATGACACATGAGTAATCAACATTGATGGATTGGTGAGGAAGGATAGAGGAGGAGTAGGAATAGTGATGATGTCCCCACATGGCAATTAACTAAAGCAGGCGTTACAATTAAACTTTAAGCTTACCAACAATGAAGCGGAGTACGAGACACTGATCTGGGGGTTGAGAGCGGCAAAATCTTGTGGTGCTCAGAAGGTCTGTGTGAGTTCAGACTCTCAACTGGTCGTCCAATAGGCTAACGGCTCTTACAAAGTAAAGGGAGACAAGTTGAGGCAGTATAAGGCATTGGTGGATACCACAGGCAAACAATTACTCGAGGTGACAATCCAACAGGTTCCCATGGGAGAAAACATAGCTGTTGATCAATTGGCCCAGCTAGCTTTGGTTGGTCTTACCATCCTTGACCAGGATGTGACAACAGATACCATTGATCATCCATGCATTGAGCTTGATGCCGAAGATTCGAAAGCAATTATGGAGATTAGAGAGATGGAATGAGCTAAGCCCATCCTAAAGTACTTGGAAGACGGAGACCTTTCCCTTGATGGCAAGGAGGCAAGAAAACTCAAAGTTCCAAGCAGCCAGATACGTCATCTTTGGAGGGATTCTATATAGGCGAAGCATCGCAATGCCATACCTACGATGTGTAACAGATCAGGAGGTGCTGTATGTGCTTAGAGAAGTCCATGAGGGTGTATGTGGAAACCACTCGGGAGCGAGATCATTAGTAGCCCAAATAGTTAAAGCCAGCAATGTTAAAAAGTTGTGAAGGAGTTTGTGAAAAAATGCGACAAGTGTCAATGCTTTGCTAATGTAGCTCACTAGCTGCCCGCAAATCTTATGATGCTCACTAGCTCGTGGCCTTTCGCATAGTTGGGATTGGATATTGTGGACCCATTGCCTGTGGCATGCCGGTAGATGAAATTTATCGTGATCGCTATAGATTATTTCACCAAGTGGATGGAGACAGACCCATTGGCCAAGATAACAGAGAAGAATGTCACCCAATTCGTATAGAAATGCCTAATTTGTAGGTTCAAAATTCCCAGGTGAATCATTACAGATAACGGCAAACAATTTGACAGTGCCAACTTTAGAAGATTCTGTGAAGAGTTGCACATCCAAGTACATTATGTGCCCCCTGCTCACCCCCAATCAAATGGGAAGGACGAGGTAACAAACAGACCAATCCTAAAAATACTAAAAACCAAGCTTGAGGCCGCAAAAGGCCTTTGGTTAGAAGAGTTACCCAACGTATTGTGGGCGTACTGGACAACTGTTCGCACAACCACAAGAGAAACCCCTTACACCCTCACCTATGGTCATGAAGCCGTGCTTTTAGTGAAAATTGCTCTGACCAGCACAAGGGTAGAGCAGTACGACCAGGAGCAGAATGATCAGAACCTCAAAATCAACCTGGATTTGTTAGAGGTGGTCAGGGGAACTTCAGTAGTGAGAACGACATTATATCAAGAAAGGATGAAAAGGTACTACAATGCAAAGGTGATGAAAAGAAGTTTCAATGAAGGGGACTTGGTGTTAAAGAAGGTCATCATCTGGACCAAAAACCCAGCAGACAAAAAATTGGGACCCAACTGGGAAGGGTCATACATCGTCAAAGCTCATCAAGGCAGATGAGCCTATTGTCTACAGACTATCGAAGGAGCAGAGCTAAGGCACCTATGGAATGCTAATCATCTCAAATGTTATTACGTATAAAACTATAGTCTGACTACCAAGAGTAAAACATTTACATTTTGAATAAAAAATATCAATGTTTGGTTCTTTATTGTGTCTCCCTCTCTGTCATAACGATTCTCACTCAGCTCAAATAACGACGAAGGGCCTAAGGTTATTAGAAAACCTAAACAGGCAAGAGCTGACCAGGAGAAGATCAACCCCAACGATGAAGAGCCTGAGGTTACTAAACAACCTGAATGAGCAAGGGCTGACCAAGAGAAAGTCAGCCCCTAACAACGAAGAGCCTGAGGTTATCTGAAACCTAAACAGGCATGGCCTGACCAGGTGAAGGTTAGACCCCAACGACGAAGGGCCTGAGGTTATCTGAAAACCTAAACAAGCATGACCTGACCAGGAGAAGGTCAGACCCCAACGACGAGGGGCCTGAGGTTATTAGAAAACCTGAACGAACAGGCAAGGGCTAACTAGGAGAAGGTTTGTCCCCAACGACGAAGGGTCAGAGGTTATTAGAAAACTTGAACAGGCAAGGGTTGACCAAGAAAAGGTTACCCCCCAACTACGAAGGGCTTGAGGTAATTAGAAAACCTAAATAGGCAATGGCTGACTAGGAGAAAGTTAATAGAAAACCTGAACAGACAATGACTGGCTAGGAAAAGGTCAACCCCCAACGATGAAGGGCCTAAGGTCATTAGAAAACCTAAATGGGTAAGGGTTGACCAGGAGAAGATCAGCCCCCAACGACGAAGGGCCTGAGGTTATGAGAAAACTTAAACGGGCATAGGTTGACCCAGAGAAGGTCAGACCCCAACAATGAAGGGCCTGAGGTTATATGAGAACCAGAATGGGCATGGCATGACCAGGAGAAGGTCAGACTCCAACGACAAAGGGCCTAAGGTTATTAGAAAACCTGAACAGGCATGGGCTGACCAGGAGCTACAAAACCAAAGGCAAAGAAGTCAAAATATGAGCTACAAAAGCTTACGAAGGGAAATTGTCAAGCATCCACAATATTAACATGGTAAGTTACTCAAACATTCAAAGCATTAAAGTCATAAAGTTTAATTCCAGAATTGGCAAAACTATGCCCTGTCCATATATAAAAAAAGGGATGAAACAATCACGAGTTCCCCAAAAGAGAAAGGCAAGCACAAAATGTTTAAGTAATGCAAAACAGCACCACATATTACAACTGAGATCAAAAGAAATGTTTGATATTGAAGATGTCAAAAAAAAAAAAAATCATGGTGTAGATAGTGGGGGATGAGAGGCAGTTTCGTCATCAACTTCCCTAGGGAGGGGAGACTCAGCTGCAATGGAGTCATCATTGTCATCCACCTTAATCTAGGTGAAATCCAGATCAGGTATAAGGTGCTGGCCTGCTGACGGAATGTCTCAAATCCATGCACCCACTGCTCCGCAAGTTGCATCCGTACTTCGAGTGAATTAATGTGCTCAGAGATCAGGCGAGAGAACTCCTCACAGTTTTTAAAGTCTCCGATCATGGAGGCTTGGCCAACAGAAATAGACGCTTCCAATTTCTGGCATCTACTCTCTTGGTCGACAAGTTAGGACTCCAGCTCAGAGATCCTAGCAGTTAGCTCAGAAATCCTGACGCCTTTCTTATTCAGCTCATTGGCCATTTCTCCCTTCACCTTCATCAGTCCTTTAACCAAGGCCTTTGAGCGTTCCAAATCAGCTTGCATAGTAGACATCCTTAGATTAACAGCCTTCAAATTGTTTGTCTCATTCCGCATACGCTTAATTATCTGATGAGACGGATCTAATCTCTTCTCAGCCCTTTGAAGTGCGATCTCCCTCTTCGTCAGACGTAGGGCCAAGTAGTGGCTAAGGGCAATGGATTGCCAAGTAGAAATGATCAAAAGAGCTCAACGCAGTGATGCAAAAATGAATGTTAAAAGTGATTGAAAGAAGGGTGAGAGAGAAAACCTTGGCAGTTTTTTGGTGATAGAGGCGACCTAGCTCAGGGGTGGTCAAATTGTCTAGTGCTATGAGATCAGAGGCCAGGATACCTCTCTTTATCATCTTAAGACCCAAGGTTCAATGCGTTAAAACAGAGGTGGGAGCCTTCTCCTGAGCTGCAGCCTTGGAAGGGGAGGAGCTTGCGACCTCCTTCCCCTTGGACGCTCCTTTTATTTCTTCCTTCTCTTTTCCCTTCTCTTTTTATCTCTCTTCTCTTCCACTGTCATTGGTCTTCTCTATCTCCCTTCTAACACATTTTTCTTCAAAGTTGTTGTGGTAGTCCCGATTTGGGTAGAGTTGGGAATGTATTCCTTGAAAGTGGAGACATCAAGATCCTTCATTCGAGCAGTCATAATCTGCAACTTCTTGGCAGGAGTAGGAGCAGGGGCATATTGTCTTGACTCATTGTCCTCTTCTCCCTAATTTTCTTGAGAACCTCCCTGTCAGCTTTTTCGATCGCCTTGTTGATTATACCTTCATTGTAGATATGTCAGGTCAGAGGCATCAATTGAGCAGGGTAGTGAAAGATTACATTAATTACACCAGTTTACCAATTCCTTCACCTTCTTTGTTAGAATTTTCTACTGCTTCGGCAGTACTAAATAAAGACAAAGCATTAAGGGTAGGCTTAGGCCCAAATAGATACTCACTCCAACTCTTCGGAGTAGATAGGGTTGACCAATCCCTATTTCCAAATTCTCGAGCGAGCTCAACTCTTTTCTTCTCCTCCTTAGAGATGGCCAGATTTCTCGCTCGACCTAAAAAAAAGAGACTTCACAAAATGAACCAAGAAAGAAAAAGTGAGGATCTTAAGCAGAGATAGGCAAAAAGGAGCACTAACCGTCTTTAGGGATGGCAGACCAAACTCGTTGGATACGGGGAGAAGATTCATCTACGGCTTCCCAAGGCTGAAACTCGCAGCCCACTTCGGATACGAAAAAGAACCGGTCTTTCCAACCCTTGTTTGTTTTGAGTAACCCGGTAATCAATCCTCGACCGTCATGTCCTTAGAAGCTCAGGAAACCAGTAAATTGCTCCACTGAATTATAGCAATGGAAGAACTCTTGAAGAGTTTCAAAATGCTTCTGGTCACTCATGACCAGCCAGAGAACCATTCACCCATCTAAAATTTTATACCCGTTAAGATCCAGCTGTGCTAGAGAAATCCCCAAGAATTAGAGGACCTCCTTTATGAGGCGAGGGATAGGGAATCTTAAGCCACCTTGGAGAGCCCCTTCCGAGAAGCAGACCTTGCCTAGAACGTTCGAGCAAGCAGACTCCGCAGGTGTGGGTGCCCTTAGAGCACAAAGTTAGGAATTTGGTACTGGCCCTTGAGTAGGCTGAGATCCAGAGCACTAATGGTGGAGGGAACGATAGAAGCAGTAAATGATGGTTGAAGACGTCTCGTGGCTGTATTAGGGGGTTGAGGCAAAGCCCCTTATCGTGATTGACCAGCAGCCGAGGGGCCTAACGAGGCTGACCACTCACTTGGAGATGGGGTAAAGCCACATTGAGGTTGACGGGCTACCAAATCTCCTTCAAGGGTCTCCATTGAGGAATCCTTGTCGATAAGGGTGAAATAGGGGGCCGAGGACCTAGGTTTAATGGTACTAAGGGGAATGGGGCATGGGATGTCACTTTAAATTAAAGAATATAATCAGCAATGGAGTAGTACTGGAGGAAAGCGAGGGCTTACTAGAAGGTGGATCGTTAACTTGTTTTTCAAAAACTTCTAAGAAAGAAGAATCCACCTCTTCACTTGGACCGTTAGAGATTATCAAATTATCTCTACCACTAGACATAGATTACCTTAGTCGGTGAAAAGACATCGGCAACAGAGGGGAATGAAAAAACCCAAAAGTACAAAATCCAAAAATTTTAAGTGTAGAGCTACAAAACCCAGAAGTTCTAAGTTCAGAAGTGCTAGACCCAGGAATTCAAAACCTAAGAATCAAAAACCCTAGCCTACTCT
>JAUMHN010291955.1:0-18761 GCA_032360265.1 Heliamphora ciliata
CAAAAATCCAACCGTTGAGTTCTTCCGTATTTTGAATTTTCGTCTTTAGGGTCGACACAAGTAACTTTGGTGTCGACACAAAGTGTCTAGAGCAGGGTTCTTCAAGTGGTTGGGTCGACACGAATATTTTGAGGGGTCGACACAAATTCTGCACTTTACCTTCTAACGTTCTAGGGTCGACACAAATGAATCTGGTGTCGACTCATTTAAAACTTTATCATTCGGAGGAACAACTTTGTGTCGACTCAACTTGTCTCTGGTGTGGACACTAAATCTCTGTAGGAAGCCTCGGTACCTTTGTGTCGACACATTTGGTCTCTAGGTCGACACCAGAATTCTGCAGTCAACTTCGATTGTTTTGTGTCGACAAAAATCTTCTTAGGGTCGGCACCAAAATTCTGTATGCAGGCTCGGGACTTTTGGGTCGGCACGATTTATCTTGGGGTCGACACCAAAAATCTACAGGAGATCTCGGTTGTTTTGTGTCGACACAATTTCCATTTGTGTCGACCCAAACTTTCTGAAACCAAAAGTGAGGATCACTTTTGTGTCGATACAAATTATGTTTGTGTCAACTCAAAATAAGTCCTGGGCACTTCGGCACTTTTGTGTTGACACAAAACTGGTTTGTGTCGACACTAACTTTTTGGTACCTGAAGATCAACTTGTAAAACTGTTAAGGTGTCAAACCATTTGATCAATGGGTGTTGACACACTTGATATGCTTCAAGTATACTTTGCCTTAAAAGTGTTTGACTTAATTTTCTATTAAGATCAACACAAAGTGTTCTAATTAAAGATTGCTCAACTGATTGAATCCTTTTGAGATAAAAGTTATATTTTTTTGGCTAAGGTGTCAATTTTGATTGTTCAAAATGTGTTAATACTTTCATTTTGAAAATATAAAATATTATCATTTTAAATCCATTTATTCTTAGAAAATAAATTATGAGAATCATCAAAATCAAAATAAAAAGCTCTTAGGCTAACAATCTTCCCTTTTTTGATGATTACAACCATATTATCATTTTTTAGAAAACAAATTAAAATATTTTTCAACAAGGGTTCTCCCCTTATCGATATGCCTTAAGCAACAAAAGCAATTTTAGAGGTTAGGCATAATTCTGCGTGAAAACATACAGTATTTAACAAAATTTGCACAAGAGATTAAGGATCATTCAGAAGTTATTCTAATTTTTGTAAAATAGTAAATATGTGCAAAGTAATTTTAACCAATCACATCCAATATCATATATAATTCATTCAACACATTCATAGGCAAATGAGTTAAATATAATGAGTATAAGAACAATATAATTCATTCAAGAAGAATTGTTTAAACATTTAAACCATTCATTCACAATTCATTCAAAAAAAAAAAAAGTTCAGGCATTCACAACATTCAAACACATTTAACCACAATTACCAAAGGAAATGTATATTAAAGCTGGTACAACTTCACCTTCCATAAAAAAAAGTGAAACTCCCCTTCACTTTTCTATATTCTCCCTTTTTTTCTCCCATTTTGTAATTATGAAAAAAAATTATTGGTCGTCCATAAAGTGTTTGAAGTCCCTCTTCGCCTTGGCCTTCTCCTTGCTGGCAGAAGCTCGTTCTTTAGCCGCACGTGCTCGCTCATATTTTGCTTCACTTGCTACAAGGGCCTCCCATCTTGCTGCCAAAGCAAGGTCAGCTACCTTTTTAAGACGTGCAGCCTTTTTTTCTTTGGTTTTTCTGGGTTTAAACTGCTTAGCCCGAGCTTTTTTGATCCATTGGAGGTGTTCTTCCACCTTTTGCGACTGAGAGTGAACGGCAGTGACGATCCCTTGATCGTATTCTTTGCACACTTGATGTAGAATGGTCTTGTTGCAATTGACAATAGATGAAATATTTTCATCCATGGTTTTGCAAAGGGCCCTTCCTGCATCGGTGGCGTTTTCAACATCACGTTTGAGGCTCCGATTAGTTTTGTCCCGGTGTTTTACTTTTCTAGAGAGAGAAGAGATGGTATGGTGCAAATAAAAGAAATTAGAAACAACTTTGGCTTGAAAGAGAGTAATTTTTGAAGACAAAGCATTGATTGATGATAGAACTTCAGAGTTGTCGACTTGTATAGTAATGGATGATGATAAGGATGCAACAGAGGGAACAGGGGTTGATGAGGTGTGAGGAGGAGCAATGTAGGATGGACCAGGAGTATCAACGGGTCTAATGTGATCGGGTCTAGAAAGTAGTGAGTCAAGATCGATGGGGATGGAGGATACATCACGAGGAGGAGGAGGAGGAGCAATTTTGACAGATGTGGGGGTACCTTTGCTAATGGTGGTCCAAGTACCATCCACACATGCAATTTGCATATGTTTCAGAGAGAACTTCCCATACAAATCATGCTTGGAATAGGCAATGGCCTTTTCCTCAGAGAGGTTGACCTTAAAGTGTCGAAACTCTTTGATCAGGTACATCCCGTGTGGCAGAGAGGAATTTTTCTTCCCATGGGAGTGAAACATATGGGAAATGAAAAAAAAAACCTAGATTAAGGTTTTTTTTCTCCAAAATACACCACATAATGAAAATGTACATGTAGGATACATCCCCAAACTTACCCATTTGAGGTAAAAAGATGTGGTTCACCATGTGATGAAGGATTCTCATCTCAGGTTTCAAGGTGTTAGCCTCTAAAGGCTTGAAGGGGTCAATCATCATTTTTGAAAATGTTTTTGACACATTTCTCAAAAGAGAAGCCATCAACCTCAATAGGTTTTTGGCTGTGCCAAACACAGATGTCACCAGGAGGAATGTCCAGAATCTCATTTAGGAAAGATGGAGACAAGTGATTTTCTTACCATTTACCCAAGTGGTGATGGTAGTGCACGAAATCAGGGGAATGTGCATGTGAGCATAGAATGATTTTACAAGTATGGGATAGTGAGGTTCTTGGATTTGAAGGAGCTTTTTCTACCCAAGGCTAGAGAAAAGGTCCCTAAACCTCAACTCAATCGAATCAAATCAGGCAAAATCAATAGAATGCCCGGGATAAATTTTTCGATTTACAAAGGAAGAAAAATAGAGTTGACGAGATTTAGGATTTTGAAAAGAAATTACCTCAGAGGAGGCAACGTTTTGAGGACCAGAGGTTGTCGCTGTCGTCGTCTCCTTGGTTGTCTTCTTCCTTTCGAAGTCTTAGGGCTTGAAGGCGAACCCTCTTCAGTTCGCTTCGATCCTTGACCCATTGTTTTTGGTGGCATTTTGATGGATTTTGGGTTGGATTTGAGAAGAGCATGATGAGTCGACTCAGGATTTGAAGGAGAGAAGGCGGGAAACGAACGGTTTTACAAGAGAGAGAACGGGAAACGAAATGACGTTTCGTGGACCAACACGTCTTTTATAGATGTAACGATTTGTGTCGACACAAATCTAGTTTGGTGTCGACACATTTCGTGTCAAGAGTGGGTATTGAAAAGGAGTGATGGTGTTGACACAATTTCAGTTGGTGTCGACACTTTTTGACCATTTTGGTCGACCTAGTTAAGGTTGGTGTCGACACAAATTTATCGAGAGTCAGGAAAAACTATGGAGTCGACACTGAATAGAATGGGGTCGACACTTTTATTTCCAGTGCCACTTCTATACAGTTTGTGTCGATACTACACACATTTGTGTCAACACATTTTCAACTTGTGTAGACACATTTTCACATTCAAGAAAAGAATATCAAGCGTATTGAAATACAATAAAAGATATGGTTAGTATGGCATATAAATCATCAATTTGGAGCACATAACATACCAAGTTCTCTTCTAATAAAGCATATTCTTTCTTCATTTAAATGTTTTGTGAAAATGTCCGCTAATTGATAATTGGTGTCTATAAATTCAAGTTCAATGTTTTTTTTTGCACATGATCTCTTATAAAATGATGTATAATCTCTATGTGCTTGGTTCTTAAGTGTTGTATAGGATTCTTTGATATATTGATTTCACTTGTGTTATCACATTTTATAGGAATATGATCTAGGAGAAAACCAAAATCCTCTAATTGTTGTTTCATCCATAAAACTTGAGCACAACAACTTCTAGCTGCAATATATTCAGCCTCAACCGTAGAAAAGGCTACTGAGTTTTGCTTCTTGCTAAACCAAGAAATTAGAGAGTGTTCTAGGAATTGACAAGTACCACATGTGTTTTTCTTATCTACTTTACATCCGGCAAAATCAGCATCTGAATAGCTAAATAACTCAAAGGCTATTACTTTATGATAAAATAATCATAGGTTTTGTGTTCCTAAGAGATATTTAAGGATGCGCTTAACAACGGTCACATGTGATTCCTTTGGATTAGATTGAAATCTAGCACACATACAAACACTGAGCATAATATCTGGTCTACTAGCAGTTAAATACAAGAGGGATCCAATCATACCTCTATAACGCTTTTTATCTACTGCATTACCATCTTCATCCTTATCAAGCTTTATTGTAGGACACATTGGAGTTCCCATAGGCTTTGCTTTCAGTATGTCAAGCATCTTCAATATGTCCCTTGTGTATTTGGCTTGATTGATGTAGATTTCTTCTTGAGATTGTTTGATTTGAAGTCCTAGGAAGTAGTTGGGCTCACCCATCATGCTCATTTCGAATTCTCCCTGCATACACTTAGCAAAGTCTTTGCAAAGAGATTCGTTAGTTGCACAAAAAATTATATCATCTACATAAATTTGTACAACTAGCATGTCACTTCCTTGAGACTTGATAAAAATGGGGGTGTCAATTTTTTCCTCTAAAAAACTCATTTTCAATCAAGAACTTGCTAAGCCCTTCATACCAAGCTCTTGGTGCTTGTTTTAAACCATAGAGAACCTTAGTAAGTTTAAAAACATGGTTTGGAAAATTTAGATTTTAAAAGATAGGAGGTTGTTTCACCTAAACTTCCTCCGAGATAAAGCAATTTAAAAATGCACTCTTGACATCCATTTAATAGAGTTTGAAGTTTTTAAAGCATGCAAAAGCAAGCAACATCGTAATGGTTTCAAGCCTAGCCGCATGAGTAAAAGTCTCATCAAAATCGATGCCTTATTCTTGATTGTAATTTTGGGCTACCAATCGAGTTTTTTTCTTAAGAACTACTCTATTTTCATCTATTTTATTTTTAAAAATCCATTTTGTACCAATAATAGAGTGTTCTTAAGGTCTTGAGACTAAAGTCCAAACTTTGTTTCTTTTAAATTGGTTTAGCTCTTCTTGCATAGCCAAGATCCAAAATTCATCATTTTTGGCATCCTCAAAATGTTTTGGTTCAGTCTGAGAAAGGAATGCTAAATTACCACAAACATTATGTAGAGAAGAGCGAGTTCTGATACCTTGAGATGGATCACCAATGATTAAATCTTTCGGGTGACCATGAGCATACCTCCATTCTTTACGTAATTTTGAATTTTCTAAAATTTAAGACTCTGCAATCCGCTGGACTGCATTTTGCTGAGAATTTGAAGCTTCCTCTTGATTTGGATCTTCTTTATCTTTGATGAAGATATCTTCTATACCTTTTTCTAAGTTTACAAGGTTATCTTAACAAATGTCCTTTCAAGAACCAAGGTTAGCTTCATCAAAAACATATATAGATTCTTCAACAATTAGGGTCCTTTTGTTGAAAATTATTGAGGGTTATATGAATATATTTCTTTGAAAATTTTATGAATTCTTTCATTACAGTCATGGTAATTTGTTTTGTTGTCTTGTGTTGGAACATGAAGTTCATTCTGTTGGAAATACTCTTTTATAGTTGGCCTTTATGTTTCACGTTTATGTTTTGTGGATATGATAGAACTAACTATGTAGAAACTTATATTTGAAACTAGATAGAATTGGTAAGTTAGGAATTATATTAATTGACAGGGCTATCATAGGTGAAAAAGATTTGAAATAACATTAGGTGTGCGCTGGTGCGCACTAGTTATTTTTAATCACACTTTTTAGTTTTTATCATGCACAAAAAGTGTGGTCAATAATGCGAAACTGACTTAACAATCACACTAATTTTATTTTTAATCACGCTTTTGTTTATTTTTAATCGCGCTTTTCGTTAGTTTTAATCACACTTTTCAATTTTTATCACGCACAAATAGTGTGGTCAATAATGCAAAACTGAGATTTTAAAGTTTTAACAATCACACTAATTCTATTTTTAATCAGGTTTTTTTTTATATTTTTAATCACCCGCAAAAAGTCTGATAGAAAGTCTCAACTTTATATTACACCCACATAAACTACACTTGGATAAGTGTGATTATAACCTTATAATCACAGTTTTAAATCGGGATGTTTCAACTATTTTGTAGCAGTGAAAGAAGTAAAATTCTAAGTCCTATGGCATGAAATTTTCTAACTAAAAGATACATAGAGCACTTACACATGCAATTTCACCAAAATAAATTAAGCTATCATGATTTAATTAAAAGATAAAAAATATGCTAAAAATTGCTAAAATTACCAAAATATTAATTGCTAACAAAATAAGTAAACTATTATAAGCACAACACTAAACTAACATATAAAACATGCATATCATCAAACTATCTAAAAGCATAACTAAATTAAAAAGCATATGAAAATCTTATATTAAAAAGTTTACGAAAAAAAAATAATAAAACTTAATAACAAGTGTTTTATGCAAAACAATATTTGAAGATTTAATTTGAAAAAAAAAGAAATAGAAGGTAAACTTACAAGAGAATTAAGCCAAAATAAGAAGGTTAGAAAATTTTTATTTAAACTACTATGCAAAAGAAAAATTTAACTATTTATAATTTATATTTTTAAAAAGAAAATAAAAAGAAAAGAAAACAAAATAAAAGGAAAATAAAAGAAAGTTTAACTACTATAAGGAGAGAAAATTGCACTAACATTTAAAGTTGAAAAATAACTTAAAAGACTTTTTGTAATTTTTGAGTTTAATAATATGAAAGAAAATAATACTAACATTAAAAAAAAGAACAAAAGAAAAGAAAAATAAAGCTAACAATAATAAGACAAGAAAAGAAAAGAAAATGTAGCATTGCAAGAAAAATAAAGCTAGTAAAAGAATATTAAATTAATGCTAATGAAGGAACTTTAAGCTAATATTAAAAAGAAAGAAAAGAAAGTAAAATGGAACATTAGCATTAAAGAAAAGAAAAAGAAATGGGATTTTAGAAAAAATAAAACTACATTACAAGAAAAAAAAAATAGCATTAAATGGGTGTAATATTGACAAATACAACCATATATATATATAAGTGCTTGTATTATAACAATAACGATATCGTTTAGTCGTATTGTCAAATTATGTTAGCACTAATTGATGAATTAATAAATTTGATGCAAGTAAACAAATAACCAAAAGAAGTAAGCTAGATAATCTAAAGCTGGAATTCAAACATAAATGTAGCAATTATAAGCAATGTAAGAACGTAATTAAGATGAAATAATCAAATTAACCCGGTCACTCCAAAGAGGTAGAAAATGGAGTTAGAAAGACCGGGGATCTAAGTAATGTACCTAGATCGCTATGGAATGATCGAGTCGGGGAATGGCAATGGGTAATTCGATCCTCAAGCGATGATCCAAGCTAGGGTTTCAAAACTTCAGTATCGGGGGTTCAGCTCTTGGTACTTCAGTAGGTTTTCGACGTCGGGGCTCGGGATTGCTCGGCGATTGGGCAGAGCTTCCCTCACTAAACTTCTCTATAAAATTTCGTCGTGAAAACGCACGCTGGGGTACGGTATTTATAGAATTCTCCAACCAATGAGATGTTGACACGTTTTGGGACACGTTAGGCCATTTGAAGTTGGCGGTCGCCAGGTCATGAGTTGTCGGTCGCTATGTTTGAAAAGGTTCCAAGAGCTTTTTTTGGCAATAGCCACAATGCAAATTGACGGTAGCCATGTTGGAGGTGGCGGTCGCCACTTTTGGCTAGGGTTTTCAAGAGGTTCTATTGGTGGTCGCCACAATGAATATGGCGGTTGCCACAAAAAGTGGATGTTTTAAAAGGATTCTATTGGTGGTCACCACATTAGATTTGGTGGCTCAAAAAGATTTCATTGGTTTGAAGGTTTTAATGATTTGGTTCAAATACCGAGCTTGGATCATTCCCCAAGGATCGTACTGAGGCATAATTCTAATCGTTTTCATAATCCGATTCACTTAAGATTAGGCGTGGTCAAATTGGGGTGTCTACAGCAGGGTAACACCGAAGGCGTCAAATGGGTATGAGTTCATTTTAGTGGCCATTGACTACTTTACCAAGTGGGTGGAAAGCAGCCTCCTACTCAGTATTGAAAGTCTCTTATGTTACTAAGTTTATCAAGCAGAACATTATTTGTCTGCACGGGGTCCTCCATGAGGTTATATCGGATAATGGTTCGCATTTTCAAGGAGAGATCTTGGATCTTTTCGAAGAATACCGGATAGTGGCCCACAAGTCCTCACCATATCGACTGCAGACCAATAGAGCAATTGAGGCAGCAAACAAGAACGTCAAGAAAATCTTGCAAAAGATGATCAACTCACACAAGGATTGGCCGGAACATCTACCGTTGGCACTCTGGGGAAACAGGATGTCCATCAGGGCTTCAACGGGAATTACGCCATACTCTTTAGTGTACGATATGGAAGCCGTGCTTCCCATTGAGGTGGAAACCCCTTCGCTAAGAGTAGTGGCCAAGGCCAGTATTTCAGAAGCAGAATGGCAGAAGAACTGAATGGAAGAGTTGCTTCTGTTTGATGAAAGAATGCTACAGGCTCTGTTTCATGTATGACGATACCAAATGAGGATAGCTCAAGTATTCAATAAGAAGGTCAAGACCCGGGATCTCAGAGAAGGAGATCTGGTTCTTAAGGAAATCAAAGCTCTCATCTTCGACCCCAGGGACAAGTTCAAGCCAAACTGGTCTAGACCGTTTCACATCAAAACCATCATGACTGGTGGTGCAGTCATCATTATAGATTTGGATGACAATGTGTTCTCCACTCCAGTAAACCTCGATCAGCTCAAAAAGTACTATACTTGAGGCAACAATAAAAATAAAATAAAAGCTTGCTGAGTTAAAAATCGAAAAGACAACTTAGGCAAAAGTTTGGGCACCCCGCAAAGCCGAAAACTCGAAAAGGCGACCTTGGTAAAAGTTAAGGCATCACAAAAGGAGAGCGTTAATACCCGAGAGCAAACCGAGCCCGAACTATGTTAAGGCCTTATTCGACTTTTTGGGATATATAGGCAGCTTATTTTAAGAAGTTCGGCCATATTCTTTGTTTTTAACCATCTTTGATTCTTAGTAAGACCAATACAAATTTATTTTTAGATTTTGATAATAAAGTCATTTAATTGAACTGAAAAACATTGAATAATTTTAAACCTTTTTAAACATATAGTGGGAGTTTACATCACTTTAATTGGAGTTGCAAGGTTTTGAAAATAAAAGGGAGGGCGCGCAAGTCCCAAACTCTATATACTAAATAAAAAGGAAAGTTGTGAAATCTTTGAAACAAAGCAGGGTGTCTGTCACGCCCCAAATACCAGGGTCACGCGAAAGCCCACCAGTACACCCATTTAGTAAAAATAGGTTTTACAGTTGGAAATCAAATGCAGCAGTTGGATAAAAGATTTTCCAAGTTCAGCTCTCATAAACGATAAACATGCATTCTCATATAAGAATAAGTATGTCGCCCAAAGGCGTACAAAACCAGCTTTCACAGGCATCACATGTAAACGTACATGTCTCCAAAATGAAAAAACTACAGCAAGTCTTCCATCCCTCTGCGACTAGGTCAACTCCACGTGCTCACCTGAAAAAGGTTTTACAGCAAAAAAACCCCACACCGTGATCCGAAGCCCAATAGAAAATAGACTGTAAAACTGAAATACAGGTCATGCAATCATATGGTGGGAGCAAACTCGACCACAAAAGCCAAATAGGTTTTTCTCTCAAAAATTACAAGTTTTCCATCCTTGAAACCATGCATATAATCCTGACAGATATCATGCCACATCTAAGGGAAAGTAGTAAAATACAGTATTCTCCACCCAGGGATACACTGTCGAGGAGACACGATAAAAAAATATAATCCTATGTACCGACTCTGCCACACCGACAAAGGTAACAACTATAGACTCTCGTCCATTACCCTAGACTCGCAGGCTTAGTAATGACAAGTTCTAAATGGAGCCACGACAACCACGCCATTAACGGAGGCAACCGAACCACTCAATTTACGAGAACTAACCCGAAGATACAGAGCACCTACTGCTTAATTTACGGGACCTGAGCTCAAGGGTACAAAGCACCCACACACACGCTCAATTTATAGGGACTAACGCAAAGCTACAGAGCACCTACGCTGCGCACGTTTCCGGACTTACACCGAGGAGCATTGGAAGCCCAAGTCAACCACACCCAGTGTCACAGTACATCTATAGAAAATATTTCAAAACCTGCAAAATAATATACAACACATGTATAAAAGAAGATCTAATCCATAAACCATGGAGATCAAATAAAACATGTAAAAACATATTTTCACCAAAACATTTTAGAAGTTGAAACTCAACCCCAAGGGCTAGCTCCAAACCTTCAACAAACACGTTTTCTTTTCACACTTCCATCACACACCCCATTTTCAAACCTCCTTTTGAAAACCCCAAATGTTCACACTTCTGATACACGAGTCCAATGGAATTTCAATTGATTAACCTTTCAATTTAATCAATAGAATACCATAGGAAACCATTGGGCCATCAAAACTAAACCATCCAACCACCAAACAAACAGCCCACACTTCAGTCGATTGTGCCAAGCCCACCAGTCGACTAAAAACACTCTGGAAAAGGAAAAAACCCACGGCAGAGCCACTTCAATCGACTGATCTGGGAGGTTCAGTCGACTGAACTCCCCAAAAGATGATCCAGTCGACTGACCGAGGTGGTCTAGTCGACTGACTAAGCCCAAAAAATGTTTTTGGCTACGGGTTTCACCACTGAACCTCAAATCAAGCCTCCAAACACCGGTTTTTGATATCCACAAGCATACCCAAGCTTAGGACTATCATAAAACCTCGAAAGGGATTCTCAAAATCTGATTTCATCCAACCGAAATGCCAAAAGATGGTTTTAACCAAAAACCCGATTTGAAACATAAGTCACTTTTCATGCGTTTTTAAACGGTAGAAACATGTAGAATTACACGTAGTACCCTCTAACATTATACAGTCTAGGATCCTACCTCGCTGAGTAAAAAACTCAACGCCTCGATCCACATGTAAAACCGAGCTTCGTCAAAATAGAATTTTGTCCGGATGAAAGCATAGACCACGATGCCGATAACAAGAATCAGCAGTTGGTTTGTCAAAAACCGAGCCCCGAGCCCCGAGCCCCCGAGAAGGCAGAGAGAAAACTGGAAAAAACTTAGGAGTTAGGTTTTGAAAATATATTTTTAAAAATATCTAACTCCAGATATTTATAGGTCTCTAAAATATCTTTTTTTTTTTAACTTTTGAAATTCGCACAGCAACTCCCTATAACCCTGGGAACCAACCCCGCATGCTTATTTAAACGTAAACATGCATCCAAACGAATAAATCATTCAATGAACAAAAATATACGTGAAAACACATCAAACATATATGAGTCTCAAGAAGAGACGGGTCCGGGTCTCACAACTCTCCCCCCTTAAGGAATTTGGCCCTTGAAATTCGCTGCAAGGTCACAAAGGAAAAAGTTCCGGGTATCTAGCACGCATCCTCGACTCCAGCTCCCATATAGCTTCTTCAACCCCATGATGAAGACATAGGACCTTGACATAAGAAATCGTTCTGCCTCACAACTCTTGCTCTGTTGTATCAAGAATTTTTACCGGATGCACCTCATAAGTGGCATCCTCATCAACCCGCAGCTCGGCCCAATCTAACACATGAGAAGGATCAGGCTCGTACCTCTGAAGCATAGAAACGTGGAATACGTTGTGCACAGATGCTAATTGAGGTGGCAAATCCAAACGATATGCAACCTCTCTAATTCTGTCAAGGATCTCAAATGGTCCAATGATACAAGGTGATAGCTTGCCACTACGACCGAATCTCATCAAACCTCTACGGGGTGAGACCGTCAGAAAGACTTGATCCCCCACTGCAAACTCCAAAGGCCTTCTCCTCTTATGTGCATAACTCTTCTGGCAGCTCTGCGCTGTCACTAAATGCTAACAAATCACTGCAATCTTCTCCGTCGTCTCCCGTACCATGTCGAGTCCCAAAACTGTGGTCTCTCCCACATCCGTCCGACATACTGGTGACCTACACGGTCTACCATATAGAGCCTCATACGGTGCCATCCCAATACTGGACTGATAGCTATTGTTGTATGCAAACACTATTAACGGTAGATGATCCTCCCAATAACCTCTGAAATCAAGGACACAGGCCCTCAACATGTCCTCCAGAATCTGTATAGTCCCCTTAGACTGGCCATCTGTCTGGGGGTGAAAAGCAGTACTGAACATCAAGTTTGTCCCCAAAGCCTTTTGAAGACTCTGCCAAAAACGCGATGTGAAGTGCGGGTCTCAGTAAAAAACAATAGACACTGGCACTCCATGCAAGCGGACCATCTCTCTGACATATAAACGACTCAGTCGATCTACCGAGTCCTTCACATGGATGGGAAGAAAGTGCGCAGATTTCGTCAACCTATCAACCACGACCCAAACGGCGTCGTGTCCCCTAGGTGAGTGAGGAAGTCCTGACACAAAGTCCATCGTGAAGTTCTCCCACTTCCACTCAAATACCGATAACAGCTATAACAATCCTCCCGGTTTCTAGTGCTCCGTCTTTTCCTGTTGACAGGTAAGGCACTGAGAAACAAACTGAAGCACGTCCTTCTTCATTCCTGTCCAATAGAACTGTCGACGTAGATCATGATACATATTCGTGCCTATAGGATGCACTGCAAGGCGTGAGTGATGACACTCATATAGTAGATTAGCTCGGCATAACTCTGGCACAAACAACCTCCCGGCCAATCTCAGACTCTGGTCTAAACCAACAATCCATCTTGCTGTATCCTTTCCACTAGCAACACGATCTCGTATCATCTGAGCTTCCTGATCCATCTACTGGACCTCTAACACTCGTGCAATCAATACTGGTTGTGAAACTACTAAAAATAAGGTGGCCTCCGTCGCTGTATCCCCAAGACAGAGATCAAACTCCCCAACCTCTCCAAGCATGTCCCACTCATGTTTAACTACAGAAGCTAACGACCCATGAGACCTCCTACTGAGAGCGTCAGCCACAACATTGGCTTTCCCTGGGTGATACTGCAAGTCAAAATCATAATTCTCCAATAATTCCATCCATCGTCGTTGGCGCAAGTTCAGGTTCTTCTGCGAAAACAAGTATTTCAGACTCTTGTGATCAGAGAAAACCTCAAAATGCTCAACATACAGATAGTGACGCCATGTCTTCAAGGCTAAGACCACAGCTACCAACTCTAGATCGTGTGTCGGGTAGTTCTTCTCATGGATCTTCAGCTTCTAAGAACCATAAGCTACAACCTTCCCTTCCTGCATCAAGACACAACCCAAACCATCGTGTGATGCATCACAATACACTATATATCCTAAGCCTCGCTTTAGGATAATCAACACTGGCGTGCTAGTCAACCTCGTCTTCAGCTCCTGGAATGCCGACTCATAGGACTCACTCCAAACAAACACAAATCCCTTCCGTGTCAGACGCGTCATCGGTACAGCAAGTCTCGTAAAATCCTTCACGAGCCGTCGGTAGTAGCCTACCAAACCCAAAAAACTACGGATCTCAAAGACGCTCTTCGATCGCTCCCAACCTATCACAGCATCTATCTTCGACGAATCCACTGCTACTCCATCTGTCGACACTACGTGTCCAAGAAATCTCACCTCAGACATCTAAAACTCGCACTTCTTGAACTTTGCATACAGGCGATGCTCTCTTAGAGTCTGCAGAACAATATGTAAATGGTCCTCATGCG
This sequence comes from Heliamphora ciliata, assembly GCA_032360265.1. Lineage (NCBI taxonomy): Eukaryota > Viridiplantae > Streptophyta > Magnoliopsida > Ericales > Sarraceniaceae > Heliamphora > Heliamphora ciliata. Next base: position 14,028 of record JAUMHN010291955.1, read on the forward strand.
CCTCCTTAGTAGGTGAGTAGATGAGAATATCATCCGCAAAAACTACCACAAAAATGTCCAAATAAGGATGGAAGATCTGGTTCATCAAACTCATGAACGTGGTAGGGGCGTTCGTCAGACTGAACGGCATGACCAAAAACTCATAGTGACCATAGCGAGTCCGGAAGGCGGTTTTCGCTATATCCTCATCCCTAATCCTCAATTGGTGGTATCCTGATCTCAAGTCGATCTTCGAAAGGCAGCTCGAACCCTTCAGCTGATCAAACAAATCATCTATACTCGGCATAGGATACTTATTCTTCACTGTTACCTGGTTCAGCATTCGGTAGTCGATACACAATCGCAAGGATCCATTCTTCTTTTTGGCAAAAAGAGCTGGAGCTCTCCATGGTGAAGTACTTGGGCGTACGAAACCCTTATCCAGTAGCTCCAGAAGCTGTACCTTGAGTTCATGTAGCTTAGCGGGTGTAAACCTATAAGATGGCATAGATATGGGTGCCACCCCTAAAATCAACTCAATAGAGAACTCTACCTCACAGCTCGGTGGCAACTCATACAGATCGTCAGGGAAGATATTTGGATAGTCGTAGACCACCGGAGGTAACTCTCTTTGAGTCCCAACTCCCTCATCCATAATGAGAGCTGCAAAGAGGGAACCCAGGTTACCCTGGTTCCGTACAACACTGGGTATAGACCTCAAACCCTCATCCCGGTCACCCACAAAGCAAAAATAATCTCCCGCTAGTGTACAAATTGTCACCCTCCGTCGATCATAATCAATAAAGGCACGATAGGTGGTCAGACAATCCTTCCCTAGGATGACATCAAACACGATCATGTCAAGAATGATGAAGTCGAACTCTAAATAACGACCGGCGACCTCCAACACGCAGGATCTACAAACAAGACTCAGTATCACACTCCCACTGACTGGGGTCTCCACACTCAAGGTACTACCCAACCAGTCCATTTCTAACCCCAAGACAGATGCAAAAGCAGATGATATAAACGAATGTGATGCTTCAATGTCGATAAGAACACTGGCCCATGATCTAAAGACTAGAATAGTACCTCTGATCATGAAGGTGACAGCAGCAGCATCGGGCACGACCGGTGCTCTGGATGAACGGGGATCTGCCAGAACATAAGCTCTGGCCTATCTGCTGTGGCCCTGAACTGTAGACTGTCTGCCCGACTGTACTGAGGCGCCGTCTTCTACAAATCTGGATGGCTGGCATCCCTAAACGGATGGAGTAACAAGTGCTCCAACTGTACTGTGCATACTTCCTCCTCTGGGGCAATCTCTACAGATGTGCCCAGACTGGCCGCACTCAAAACACACCACTGGCTCTCTTCCCTGCGCCTGCGACTAAATCGACATCGGACTCCGGCATTCTACCGCACGATGCCTTGGCCGTCGCCATCTAAAATAGACAGACTCCCTCCTCTGCTCTGACATTCCTGTTGAAACTGTGGGAGGCACGGATGTAGAAGACTGCGACGGATACGACCGCACCAGATGCAAACTCGGACCAGATGTCCGTCGGCACTTGTTCTCCCTGCGCCCTTGATACTGTGCACGTTCCCCTCCTTGTTGACCCCGACTGTCCCTGTCGCTGCGCGTCTCATTCAGAGTGTCTTCCACCTTCATGGCCATCTGTACCAACTCTGTGAAGACCTACATCTGGAATGCCGCCACCCTATCTCTGATAGCAGGCCTCAAACCCCTCTCGATTCGCTTCGCACGGAACTCGTCAGTAGGTATAATCTCATGTGAAAACCAGGATAAACTGGTGAACTCAGCGTCACACTCCACCACTGACATCGTTCCCTGAGTCAAAAATAGGAAATCCTCTCTATAGCGATCCCTTAGTGTTGCTGGAAAGTATTTCTCCAGAAATACTTTCGTGAATGCCTCCCAAGTGCCAGTAATAGTAGTCCTAGTGAACTTCCACCACATGTGCGCACTCCCCCTCAGCTGGAAGGCAGCAAAAGTAACCCTCAGATCGTCCTCCTCAATATGAAGTGTGTCCATGATCCTGGTGACCAGCTCTAGCCATTCAGTGGCTACCGTGGGGTTGTGATCCCCAGAAAAGGTAGGAGGGTCCAAATGGTGGAACTCGCACATTGTGACCATCGCCCTCGGTTTAGGTATTCCCTCTCTGCCCCTAGCGGCCTCAGCCAGTTGCCAGATGGAGCCGACCATCTCACGCAACAGATCTCCCTCGGCAACAAGTCCTTGGGGTGCATTAGCATCCCCAACATCTGGGACTGGAACGTCTCTTCGGCCTCGACCTCAGCCTCGTCCTCCCCGCGTGGACATAACTCTATACGAAAGCAACATAATAGGATAAGCATCCATATAACATGTTATTGCTAACGTAAAAGACATAATAACATAAGCATGCTAACACATAACCACTTAGATCATGTCATCACATCTCACATACCGAGGAGAACCAATATGAATGACTCGTCACTCCAAATAACCTTCTCAGATTCCTTGGTAGAAATCACGTCTGCGAAATGCATCTCTAACACAGCTCCCAAGTTTGTTAATCCATATGCCCAAAAGCAAGACTAATCAATCCTAAGGTCCAACCTCCGTACACACGTATACACCACAACCTATCAAGATGATGTTAGGAAAATGCTGTAACACTGCAATCAAGCATACATACATCCTCACAAGGTGATGTACCCTCTTTTCCAAGGCTCTTAGGTATTCAAACCCAGAGCTCTGATACTAAGTTGTCACGCTCCAAACACCAGGGTCACGCGAAAGCCCACCAGTACACCCATTTAGTAAAAATAGATTTTACAATTGCAAATCAAAATGTAGCAGTTGGATAAAAGATTTCCAAAGTTCAGCTCTCATAAACGATAAACATGAATTCTCATACAAGAATAAGTATATCGCCCAAAGGCGTACAAAACCAGTCTTCACAGGCATCACATGTAAAAGTACATGTCTCCAAAATGGAAAAACTACAGCAAGTCTTCTATCACCTCTGTGACTGGGTCAACTCCACATGCTCAACTGAAAAAAGTTTTACAGTACAAAAATCCCACACCGTGAGCCGAAACCCTACAGAAAATAGGCTGTAAAACTGAAATACAAATCATGCAAACATATGGTGGGAGCTAACTCGACCACTAAAGCCAAATAGGTTTTTCTCTCAAAAACTACAAGTTTTCCATCCTTGAAACCATGCATATAATGCTGACAGATACCATGCCACAGTTAAGTAAAAGCAGTAAAATTTCTCCACCCGGGGATACACAGCCGAGGAGACACGATAAAAAAATGTAATCCTATGTACCGACTCTGCCACACCGATAAAGGTAATAACTATAGACTCTCATCAAATACCCTAGACCCGCAGGCTTAGTAATGACAAGTTCTAAATGGAGCCACGACAACCACACCATTAATGGAGGCAACCGAACCACTCAATTTACGAGAACTAACCCGAAGATACAGAGCACCTACTGCTTAATTCACGGGACCTGAGCTCAAGGGTACAAAGCACCCACACACACACTCAATTTATAGGGACTAACGCAAAGGTACAGAGAACCTACGTTGCGGACGTTTCTGGACTTACACCGAGGAGCAATGGAAGCCCAACTGAACGACACCCAGTGTCACAGTACATCTATAGAAAATATTTCAAAACCCGCAAAATAATATACAACACATGTATATGAGAAGATCTAATCCATAAACCATGGAGATCAAACAAAACATGTAAAAATATATTTTCACCAAAACGTTTTAGAAGTTGAAACTCAACCCCAAGGGCTAGCTCCAAACCTTCAACAAACACTTTTTCTTTTCACACTTCTCATTACACTCCCCGTTTTCAAACCTCCTTTTGAAAATCTCGAATGTTCACACATCCGAATCACGAGTCCAATGGTATTTCAATTGACTAACCATTCCATTTAACCAATAGAATACCCTAGGAAACCATTGGGCCATTAAAACCAAACCATCTAACCCCCAAACACATAGCCCACACTTCAATCGACTGGGCCAAGCCCACCAGTCGACTGAAAACACTCTGGAAAAGAAAAAATCATGGCAGAGCCACTTCAGTCGACTGACCTGGGAGGTTTAGTCTACTAAACTCCCCAAAAGATGATCCAGTCGACTGACCGAGGTGGTCCAACCGACTGACCAAGCCTAAAAAATATTTTTGGCTACGGGTTTCACCATCGAACCTCAAATCAAGCCTCCAAACACCTATTTTGATATCCACAAGCATACCCAAGCTTAGGACTATCATAAAACCTCGAAAGGGATTCTCAAAATCCGATTTCATCCAATCGAAATGCCAAAAAACGGTTTTAACCCAAAACCCGATTTGAAACATAAGTCACTTTTCATGCGTTTTTAAACGGTAGGAAAATGTAGGATTATACGTAGTACCCTCTAACAGTTATACAGTCTAGGATCCTACCTCGGTGAGTAAAAAAACTAGACGCCTCGATCCACGTGTAAAACTGAGCTTCGTTAGAATAGAATTCTGTCTGGACGAAAGCGTAGACCACGATGCTTATAACAAGGATCAGTAGTTAGTTTGTCAAAAATCAAGCTCCGGGCCCCCAAGAAGTTAGAGAGAAGGTAGGGGGAAAACTGGAGAAAACTTAGGAGTTAAGTTTTGAAAATATCTTTGTGAAAATATCTAACTCCAGATATTTATAGGCCTCCAAAATATCTTTTTTTTT
>JAUMHN010292063.1:0-18757 GCA_032360265.1 Heliamphora ciliata
TTAAGGAACTTTAAGCAGCCGAGGGTGTTCTTAGGAAGCCGGGTTCTGTGTATGTGGCTGAGAAGGGTTCTTCCTCTCAACCGAAAGGTAAGAAGAAGAAAATTGTTCAGACACAGGGAAACACAAGTTTAAAAGCAGTTAATGGACCAAAAACTGGTGTGAAAAAGCTGAGAGGCAAGTGCTATCACGGTAACCAGTTTGGGCATTAAAAAAAGCAGTATCTAATTTTTCTCAGTAAGCAAAACAAACAAGGTAATTTCTGTTCACTAGTTGTTGAAACATGTTTAGCGGTGTTATTTACTAATACCTGGTATGTAGATTTAGGAGCCACTAATCATGTCTACAATTCTTTGCAGGAGTTTCAGAAAATCAAGCAGCTTAGTAATGGGAAAATCTACCTGCACATGGGCAATAATACAAGGGTGGCAGCAGTTGTAGTACAAGATGTCACTCTCAGTTTTAGTAGCGATAGGATACTACTTCTAAAAAATCGTCTTTATGTACCTTCGATTAGAAGAAATTTAATTTTAATCTCGAGTTTAATAAAGGACAAATATTCTGTTCATTTTGGTAATTCTGTCGTTTTGAAGAAAAATAAATATTTTATTTGTTCTGGTACATTGGTGGATAATTTTTATGTTGTATCTCATATCTCTCCTACACTGCAACTAACTGAAATAAATAACACATCTACTTTACCATATAAGAGAAAGTTTCATTTTTTAACGAACCAAATATTTCTTTGGCACTTACGCTTGGGTCATATTAATCTAAAAATAATAAACAAACTGGTAGCAGATGGACCTTTGAGTTCATTAGAAGTGGAGGCACTTCTAGTTTATGAATCTTACTTAGAAGGCAAGATGACCAAGAGGCTCTTTTCGGCCAAAGGCTATAGAGCTAGAGAACCATTGGAGATGATTCATTATGATATGTGTGGTCCTCTAACAATCCGGGTTAAAGGTGGATTTGAGTACTTCATCAGTTTCATTGATGACTACTCAATGGATACATTTACCTGATGCACCATAAATCTGAATGTTTTGAGAAATTCAAAGAATTCAAGGCGGAGGCAGACAAGCGTCTAGGTAAAAGTATCAAATTACTACGATCCGACCGTGATGAGGAATACCTCTTGGGAGAGTTTAAAGACTACTTGTCATAAAAGAAAATTACATCCCAGTTGATTGCACCTAGCACTCCATAGCAAAATGGTGTAGCAGAAAGAAAGAATAGGACTCTTATGAAGATGGTAAGATCTAAGATGAGTTATTCAAGTTTACCCGATTCGTTTTGGGGTATCCCAAGGGAATGAAGGGTGGCCTTTTTTATAACCATAAGGATCAGAAGGTCATTGTTAGCACCAATGCCCGATTCTTGGAAGAGAATTATATTATGGATCACAGGCCCAATAGCAAAATTATTCTGAAAGAATTGAGAGGAAATACTAGTAGAAGAGAAGAGGAACCACAAGTCACTGATATCCCATTACCTTGTTGTAGTGGGAGAATTATCGGGACAGGTGCAAATCAAGAACATGGTGTTAATGCACAGAGTTCAAATTCTACACAACTTGTTACTGCTAGTACACAGACACGGGTAGTGCCTCGTCGTAGTGAGAGGGTTGTTCATCAACTTAATCGGTCTATATTCTTGGGAGAGTCTTATGACAAGATCCTAGCAGAACTAGATTCTGAGCCCTGTAACTATAATGAAACACTACAAGACAAAGATATAGATCTTTGGCAAATGGCTATGAATTCAAAGATAGAATTTATGTATTCCAATCAGGTCTAGAACTTGTAGAACCACCTAAAGGGATAAAACCCATTGGATGCAAGTGGATCTACAAGAAGAAGAGAGGAGCAGATAGGAAGGTTGAAACCTTCAAAGCTAGGCTTGTTGCCAAAGGGTTCACTCAGAAAGAAGGGTTCGATTATGAGAAAACCTTTTCGCCGGTAGCCTTGCTTAAGTCTATCCAGATTCTCTTATCCATTGCCGATCATTTTGATTACGAAATCTGACAAATAGACGTCAAGACAGCTTTTCTTAATGAAAGTCTTGACGAGTGTATCTATATGATACAACCAGACGAATTCATTACAAAGGGCCAAGAACACATGTTGTGTAAGCTTAAGAGATCCATTTATGGACTTAAGCAGGTATCGAGATCTTGGAACACTCGGTTTGATCAAGTTATAAAGTCTTATGATTTTGATCAAAGTCTGGATAAATCATGTGTGTACAAGAAGCGTGACAAAAGTGTGGTGATCTTCTTAGTACTTTATGTAAACGATATCTTGCTCATCGAAAACAATGTGGGGGCATTATCTACGGTTAAAGTATGGTAATCTGGATAGTTCGATATGAAGGACTTGAGAAGAAGTCAGTCACATCCTTGGGATCAAGCTTGTGCGAGATTAGAAACAAAGAATGTTGGGCTTATCACAAGCAAAGTATATCGATAATGTCCTTGCTCGTTTTAGCATGTAGGATTCCAAGAAAGGATTTCTCCCTTTCAAGCATGGAATCACTCTATCTAAGGATCAGTGTCTTAAGACACCTGATGAGATAGAAAAGATGAATGTGGTTCCTTATGCTTCGGCAGTAGAAAGCCTCATGTATGCTATACTTTGCACTAAACCCGATATCTGCTTTACCGTTGGCATGGTTAGCAGATATTAGTCTAACTCAGGGCAGGAGCATTGGATTACGGTAAAGAATATAATCAAGTACTTAAAAAGGACTAAGAATTATATGTTGGTTTACTAGACAGATAGTCTAGTACCTTTGGGGTACATAGACTCAGATTTCTAGTCAGACTAGAGCTTACATCAGGAGACAACCTTGTAGATCCTTTACAAAGAGCTTATCGGCTAAGCCTTTTGATAGTCATGTAGAGGACATGGGAGTCAGATGTATGACAGCATAGTTTTGAGTATAACTGGGAGATTATTAGGGTTAGTATACTGAAAATCATGTTTTTAGTATTTAATTTTATAAAATTAATTTTTCATTTTATAAAAATTTTTATGAGCAATGTATGTGTATTATTTCTTCAATGTTATGCATGAATGTCCGATATTCTGTATAGTATTTAATTTGGTGTGTAAAATACGACTTACACATAGAATATCAGATTTTAGGTTCTTGCACAACATAAGTTTTATGTTCACAGTTTAGATAGAAATGGACATACCATCGGTATGACTGTGACGCAGAGTTTTAGTAGGTCTGTTTTGATTATAGGGAACAGATAATAGTGTCGTCTATTGTTCCAACTTTCTGTGTCAGTACACTTTGTGTGTATTGAACGAGACATTTGGGGTAATTAATTTTATACTGACTATATAAATTAATTCACACCCCAAGATTATTATGAATAGTGCTTATCCTCTTAATCTTGAAATAATTATTGATTTGCATATATTTAATATTCGTTGTTTTGATTCATTATAGGGTGCGATTTTATATGGGTCTATATTCCCAGTGAGTTGGATAGCGATATTATTTATATGAAAAATATTAATTATTAACAGAATCCACATCCCGATAGATCGGGATTGACGATACTCCATTAAAGAAGCTTATAAGTTTTGATCGGGCCAAACCCTACAGGTGGATTTGATTATCCAACAGTCAAATAAGTTAAGCGAAAGAGCTTAAGAAATATCAAGATACCGATTAAATTAAATTATCAGCAATTAAATTTAATTGGCGAGTATTGAGAATCTTAACGAGGGAAGAAATGGTAAGCATTTAATAACAGGAGCTCAATGCAAAAACGTCTTGAGATTATGGCTCAGAGTGCAATTATAGTTCTTTTGTGGTGTGAACTGTAATTCAGTATTTTATAGAAATTGCAGAAACTGCTGCATCTTTCCATAATTGCAGAAACCGCTAGTTGGTATTTGTCTTTCCATAATTACTCCCCAAATCCTTGTTGTAGCCCTATATATATGTGGATAGGCTGAACCAGTTTGATATGTCATATATCATATATCATATTTTGTCTTTCATGACAAAAGATATCTGAGTTCTACCAGTACGAGTTCTCGATAGTCCGTAACCCACACTACGTTCGAGGATCGCGTATGGGAATATGGTAGAAGATCTGATAGGAGCTTCAACTCGGAATCAAATCGTAGTTGAAGAATAGATCAACAAAAGGTACTTTTCTAAATTAACTTTGGTTGCACGTGTTTTATTTTGATCGTTCAACGTCAAAAGTTTTATCTGGAGCCCGTTTCGGTATTTGCCCGTCTAGTTAATTTTTACAAAAAATCGTTTACAAAAATAATGATCTTAGCAGTATTGCCTCCAACACTATACTCCTTTGGTATCCTTATATGTGAAATAGGGTTTGTAGTCTTCTTTTAACAAATAAGAGAAGTACTTCCATCAAATTCTTTTGCTATTCTTCTGTTGGTTGAGCCATGTCTTATACATTTTGATCATTTCAAAGAATTTCTACAACGCTATGATATGGCTGTCTTGATCTTTGGACTTAACAATCATGTCGCCAACATATACCTCGACATCTTTTTCTATCATAACAAGGTAGTGGCAGCCCCTTGGTAGGTTGTCCCTGCATTCTTCAAATCAAATGGTGTCACGCAGTAACAGTAGATACCCCACGGTATAATGAGTGTCATATTTTCTGTCTTCAAGGTCTATTAAGATCTAATTGTACCAGAAGAAGCCATCTATAAATGAAAAAAAGAGCGTACCCCGCTGTGCTATCTACCAAGACGTCAATGTGCGGTAATGGAAAGTCATCCTTCGGACTAGCCTTGTTGAGATTTCAAAAATTTACATAGACACTAATGCATCCATCCTTCTTCAAGACTGGCACAATGTTAGCGACCCACTTCGAATACTCAGTTATCGTAAGGAATCCAGCATCAATCTGCTTAGTGACTTGTTCTTTAAACTTTAAAGCCCATTTCGACCGTATTCTTCTCAATTTCTGTTTAATCGATTTGGCATCAGGATACAAAGGAATACGGTGTTGGATAATATCGAGATCAATTTTGGGTATATCCTCGTATGATCGTGCAAAAATGTCTTTGAATTATTTTAATAAAGTCACTAATTGCTCACGTTCAACTAAAGATAACGAAGAACCAATTTGGACAATTTATGGGTTAATTTCATTACACAGATTTATTGACAAAATTTGTTCAATTATTGGTTGGGCACGCATTTTTTCTTCTCTTTTTTTATTAAAGATTTTAATTCTTTGGGGACATCCATTTCGAATTGAAAATCATCAGAAAGCGTACAAAATAAATGAAGCAAAGCAAAATAATCAAAATTTTCATTTATTTCATTGATATCAAAGAGAACAGGGATTACAAAATTGAAAGTAAAAGAAGAGGGTGCACAGATAGACGAGCCCTGGAACTCGACATCTAAATTATCAGAACAAAGCAAAAACTTATAAGACTCAGACTTGACTTGAGACTTGAATCATGCAAAATACAAGAATTTAAAAATCAGTTGTGACATTCAGTGCAGATGGAGGTGGAACGACCTTATTATCAATAAGATCCTGAATGTCATGGCGGAGTTTCAAACAGTTGTCGGTTGGGTGTCCATGGCTCTGATGGTATGAGCAATATTGGGTGGGATCATAGCGTACCAGTAAAGGGTTAGGAGGCGGCATTGGATTAAGAAGCTTTATCATCCCTGAGTCGATTTAGGGCCGTGGACAGAGAGATATTAAGGGGAGTGAAAACTCTCCTTGGCGTTTTTGGCTGCGATAGCAAGCTATTTCTGGGAGGAAGTGATGAAGGTGAAGAATTCAGCCGATCTGATTGGGGTTTAGCAGATTCATCTCATTAGAGCGAAATACGGGGTTAGTGGAAGAGATGGGATGGTTTTGGTTGTTGAATGGGTAAGATTGTGAGACCTTGACCCGTTTTTTTTTTTGGCATTTTTCAACGCGCGTTTGGTGTTTTTGTTACAGCATGTTTATATGCGTTATATGCGTTTTGATGCATGATCTAGCTTAGATATGCATGTGGGGTTGATTCTTGGGGCCATTGGGAGTTGCGGTACGAATTTTTTTAAATAAAGATATTTTCGTAACCTATAAATATCTGGCATTAGATATTTTCAAAAGATATTTTCAAAACTTCTTAGCTAAGTTTTCTCTTTTTTCTTTTTGCCTTCTCTCTAACTTCTTGGGTGCCTAGGGCTCAGTTTTCGACGATCCAACTGCTAATCCCTGTTATTGGCATGGTGGGCTAAGCGTTCATTCGGACGGAATTTTATTTTGGCGAAGTTCAATTTTACACTTGTATTGAGATGTTGAGTTTTTAATTCAACGAGGTAGGATCATAGACTCTAATGTCTTATAAAGGTGCTACATGTAATCGTGTTTGTTTTTACCAGTTAATATGCATGAAAACTAATTTTATTTTAAAAAATGGGTTTTGGGGTTTAAAATTGTTTTTTGTTGTTTTCGATGGATGGAATCATGTTTTGGGTGTTCCTTTCGAGGTTTTGGTGTTAGGCTTGGGCCTGTGTATGTTCGAGGGTGTTGGATGGGAGTTTTAAGGCTTTAATTCGAGGTTTGGGAGGCTGAAACAGTGGCTTAAAAACTGTTTCTGCCTTGGTTTAGTCGACTGGATTGTGGGGTTAGTCGACTTAATCGTGGTTTTGTGGGTTCAGTCAACTAGATCATGAGGGTCAGTCGACTGAATCGTGTTTTTGGGGCATTTTTGTAAGATTCCAGTAGGGTGTTTGGGTTGACTGGATAGGGCCTAGTCGACTGGGTCCTAGGCTATTGTGTTGTGCTATTTGGTGGTTAGGTCCTTGGTTTTCAATGGTATTCAGTTGATTGGTATATGGGATTAGTTGACTGAAATACTGTTGGATTCTTTTTGGGGCTCTATTGGTCGTGGTGGCTTTGGGGGTCATGTCGTGGCCTTAGGTGTTTGTCTAGGTGCCGTCCTCGGGAGTGACGTGTATGGTTAGATGTGGGTGTGGTGCACGGTTAGGTGCGTGGTGTTTGTTCTTCGTTGGGTGCGAGCCGTGTTTTGGCCCGTGGTTCTTTTTGGAAAAATGTGCTGGTTTGTGAAACTGGGGTCTTATGGGTTTGGTGTTGGCCTTCGGGTTAGGTTTGGTTTAGTGGGTGGTTGTTTGTCCATGTGAGTGGATGTCGGGTTATGTGGTGGGTGGCATCATGACGTGTAGTTATAGATGGCTTTGTGCATTTATAATTCTAGTTTATTTATGTATGGATTATGTAGGAGAATTGCATGGCTTTTGATGTCGTTACGTGTAACGTGATTTCATGCTTTAAAACTCTGAGTTTTTATAGTCATGTATGTGTTGGATCTAAGGAACGGATGCATGTAGCGCATGTTGCATGAGTTATAAGTGTAACGTGAGTCGCGTGTGTAGTATGTGACGTGGTTATGTGAAACGTAATGTTTGTACGTGATTTTATGCATTAAAACCCTGGTTTATTTATGAATTTGTGTATAGAAGGTGATGGATGGACATGTGGTTCTGTGAATGTTAACTCTGGTTAACAAGGCATTCGTTGGGGCTGAGGTCCTTCGGAGAGAGTCTGAAAAGGTGCATTCGTTGGGGCTGAGGTCCTTCGGGGAGAGCACCAGAAGGTGCATCCGTTGGGGCTGAGGTCCTTCGGGAGAGGCCAAAAATGTGCATTAATCGAGGGTTGCGATCCCTCGGTGAAAGTCCGAGAAGGTACATAGATTGCATGTATTGCATTGTGGGATGGATAAAACCAATTTTAAAGTGTTTTTATGACCCGTGTGAGTGTGACATAAAAACTATTTTCAAGGCTCTTGTGAGTCAACAATGGTTCTTATCCTCGCTTTTCCGTTTGCATGTGAAAATTGTTTTAAAGGCTTGAAAGAGAGTAAAAAATTGCACCTCATTTTTCTAGTATGTTTAGCTTATATTTCATGTTCTGTCTAGTTTCTGCTGAGCTTTGGCTCACGATATGGGATTTGAAATGTTTTTCAGGTACCGAGTTGATTCGGAGTTGCTGGAGAGGCAGAAGATCTGTAGTCTTCCTTTTTATTTTTTTGTATCATGTATGTTTACATATTTTTATGGTGTTAGAGCCGTGTAATGTAAGCCTTTTGGTGGTTATGTACAATGCATGTATGTTTTATATTGATAGTGTATTCTCGGGATGGGTGCTTTCTTTGGTAGCTTGTGGGTGTTTCACGTGACCTGGTATTTGGGGCGTGATAGCTTGGTATCAAAGCTCTGGGCTTGAGTGCCTAAGAGCCGTGGGAAGAGGGTGTATCACCGTGTGAGATTGATTGTGTGTGCTTGATTACATGTGTTTAGATGTTTTGATAATATGAATGTGTTAGCATGTTAAGCATGTGAATGTTGTGTATATGTGACCGTGGGGGTTGAACCTTAGGGTTGATTAGTCTTGCCTTTGGGCGTTTGGAGTAACAAAACTGGGAGCCAAGTTAGAAACGCATTTAGCTGACGTGATTTCTAGCAGGGAATCTGAGTAGGTTATTCAGATTGATGCATCATTCTTATCAGTTCTCCTTGGTATATGGGGTTGGTTTAGCATGAACCTATGTGACTACGTGTTAGCATATTTATGTGGTTCGTGCGTATGTGTTGCATCTTATATTCTGTGTTTCTTTCATATAGACGCGATGTCTGCACAGAGAGGGCGAGGCTGTGGTCGAGGCTGTGGCCGTGGTGTTGGCCAAGCGGATGTTCCTATCCCTGATGCTGGGGATGCAAATGCTCCACAGGGATTGATGGATGCGACTGAGTTGCTGCGTGTGCTGGTTGGTTCTATCCAGCAACTGGTTGAGGCAGCTAGAGGTGAGACTATTAAAGAGAGGGAGGGAGTGTCTAAGGCGAGGGCTACAGTAGCGATGCGGGAGTTTAGGCGCATGGATCCACCTACCTTTGCTGGAGATCCTGATCCTATAGTGGCGACAAAGTGGTTGGAATTAGTGACCCAAATCCTTGACACGCTGCAGATAGCTGAGGACGAGTTACGGGTTTCTTTTGCCACCTTTCAGTTGAGAGGTAATGCTCACGTGTGGTGGAAATATGCCAGGAACACTGTGGGGGTCACATGGACAACCTATACAGGAGTTTTTCTGGAGAAATACTTCCCGACTTCGAAGAGAAACTTATACAGGGAGGAGTTCTACATTCTCATCCAAGGGGCGATGGATATTATGCAATACGAAGCCAGGTTTACGAGCTTGTCCCCATTTGCACTGAAGTTGGTGAGCACAGATGAGTTGCATTCGATGAGGTTTGAGCGGGGCTTGAGGCTGGTGTTCAGGGAGCGTGTGGCTGGAATGGGGATTCGTGTGTTCACAGAGCTGGTGGAGGTAGCAGCAAGGGTTGAGAACACTATGATTGAGATTCGGGTTTTGAGGGAGGCCAAGACCTCACAAGGTGGGGCATAGGCACAGACAGGTGGGCGTTCCAGCAAGAGGTAGAGGTCCTCTGGTCCTAGCTTTCAGCCATCTGGATTACCACAACAGTTCTCTGCACTAGCTCCATCAGTGGCTTCATCTGGGAGGCCAGAGCAGAGGGAGTTGATTTGCTATCAGTACAAGTAGCTTGGACATCATATGGTGAATTGCCTGCGACTGAGGCAGTCCCAGGGTTCATGGATTCAGTCACAGGGGAGGGAGTTACAGATTTGTTATGGATGTGGCCAGCCTTGACATATTTGTAGGAATTGTACCTAGAGAGAGTGCACTGAGTACAGTGAGCACACCAGAGGGTTCATTTGTGCAGGATCGACAGCAGCTTCCTACAGTACAAACTTCTTGAGTGACAGATAGGGGAACTTCAATTCAGTCGTTATGGCAGCTGATAGTGCCAGGCTATGGTGGATAGACCAGGCTAACGTAGAGCAGAGCGTATGCTCTCGTAGCTCCTAGTTCTTCGAGGGAACTGGCCGTGCCAGAAGATGCAGCTATGCCTTCAGAGAGCAGAGGTACTTTCTAAGTATGCAGATTTTAGGGCCTGTGTTCTACATTTCTCTGTTTGGGAGTTGGTGATGAATTCCATGGGTGGTGTGTTGTGTTGAGGCAGCGGTTGGTGAGGATGTGAGGTTAGGGTGAGTTGTAGATCCCGTCTTTGAGATAGTTAGCCATTGTTTAGGATGCCTGACCTTGTTTGACTATATCCTAGGAATGGTTTGGCTAGCCATCTCTTATGCTTGTGTCGATTGTGATCAACGCGGTTGTTTTCTTTTGACCTTGTGGTTAATTTCGGGGATGAAATTCCTTTAAGGGGGGGTAGGGTTGTGAGACCCTGACCCGTTTTCTTTTTTTCAGCATTTTTCAACGCGCGTTTAGTATTTTTGTTGCAGCATGTTTATATGTGTTATATGCTTTTTGATGCATGATCGGGTTTAGATATGCATGTGGGGTTGGTTCTTGGGGTCGTTGGGCGTTGCGGTGTGAATTTCAAAAAATAGATATTTTCATGACCTATAAATATCTGGCGTTAAATATTTTCAAAAGATATTTTTAAAACTTCTCAGCTAAGTTTTCTCCTTTTTGTCTCTGCCTTCTCTCTAACTTCTTGGGTGCCTGGGGGTCGATTTTTGACGATCCAACTGCTAATCCTTGTTATTGGCACAGTGGGCTACGCGTTCATCCGGACGAAATTTCATTCTAGCAAAGTGTAATCGTGTATGTTTTTAACGAGGTAGGATCCTAAACTCTCATGTTTTATAAGGGTGCTATGTATAATCGTGTATGTTATTACTGGTTAAAATGCATGAAAACTGATTTTATTTTTAAAGTTGGGTTTTGGGGTTCAAAACCATTTTTTGTCATTTTTGGTGGATGAAATCGTGTTTCGGGTAGTCCTTTTGAGGTTTTGGTGTTAGGCTTGGGTGTGTGTATCTTCGAGGGTGTTGGATGGGAGTTTAGAGGCTTTGATTCGAGGTTTGGGAGGCTAAAACAGTGGCTCAAAAACTGTTCCTACCTAGGTTCAGTCGACTAGATCGTGGGGTCAGTCGACTGGATTGTGGGTTGTGGGTTCAGTCGACTAGATCGTGAGGGTCAGTTGACTAAACCGTGTTTTTTGGGCATTTTTGTGAGATTCGAATAGGGTGTTTGGGCGACTGGATGGGGCCCAGTCGACTGGGTCCTGGGCTGCTGTGTTGTGTTATTTGGTGGTTAGGTCCTTGGTTTCTAATTGGTTTCCAACGGTATTAAGTTCATTGGTATATGGGATTAGTCGACTAAAATACTGTTAGATTCTTTTTGGGGCTCTGTTGGTTGTGGTGGCTTTGGGGGTCGTGTCGTGGCCTCAAGTGCTCGTCTAGGTGTTGTCCTCAGGAGTAACGTGCATAGTTAGATGTGGGTGTGGTGCACGGTTAGGTGCATCGTGTTTGTTCTTCATTGGGTGCGAGGCGTGTTTGGGCCCGTGGTTCTTTTTGAAAAAATGTGTTCGTTTGTGAAACCGGAGTCTTATGGGTTTGGTGTTGCCCTTCGGATTAGGCTTGGTTTGGTGGGTGGTTGGTTGTCATGTGAGTGGATGTCGGGCTACGTGGCGGGTGGCATCATGATGTGTAGTTATACATGGCTTTGTGCATTTATAACTCTGGTTTATTTTTACACGGATTATGTAGGTGAATTGCATGGCTTTTGATGTTGTTACGTATAACGTGATTTCTTGCTTTAAAACTTTGAGTTTTTATAGGCATGTATGTGTTGGATCTGAGGAACGGATGCATGTGGTGCATGTTGCATAGGTTGCAAGTGTAGCGTGAGTGGCGTGTGTAGCATGTGACGTGCTTATGTGAAACGTAATGTTTGTATGTGGTCTTATGTATTAAAACCCTAGTTTATTTATGCATATTGTGTATGAAAGGTGATAGATGGACATGTGATTCTGTGAATGCTAACTTTGGTTAACAAGGCATTCGTTGGGGCTAAGGTCCTTCGGAGAGAGTCTGAGAAGGCGCATTCGTCGGGGCTGAGGTCCTTCGGGGAGGACTCGAGAAGGTGCATTCATTGGGGCTGAGGTCCTTCGGAGAGAACCCGAGAAGGTGCGTTCGTTGGGGCTGAGGTCTTTCGGGAGAGGCCGAAAAGGTATATTAATCGGGTGCTGTGCTCCCTCGGTGAATGTCCGAGAAGGCACATAGATTGCATGTATTGCATTGTGGGACGAATAAAATCAATTTTAAAGTGTTTTTACGACTCGTGTGAGTCATGACATAAAAATCGTTTTCAAACCATTCTCAAGGCTCTTGTGAGTCAACAATGGTTCTTATCCTCGCTTTCCCGTTTGCATGTGAAAATTATTTTAAAAACTTGAAAGAGACTCAAAAACTGCACCTCGTTCTCCTAGCATGTTTAGCTTATATTGCATATTCTGTCTAGTTTCTATTGAGCTTTGGCTCACGATGTGGGATTTTAAATATTTTTTAGGTACCGATCACGCGGGTTGATTCGGGGTTGCTGGAGAGGCGAAAGATATGTAGTCTTTTTTTTGTTCTTTCTATATCATGTATGTTTACATGTTTTTTCGGTGCTCGATCCGTGTAATGTAAGCCTTTTGACGGTTATATACAACGCATGTATGTTTTATATTGAGAGTGTATTCTCGGGATGGGTGCTTTGTTTGGTAGCTTGTGGGTGTTTCACGTGATTCGGAGTTTGGGGCGTGACAAAGATCATCTCAGCTTTTGGCTTTGCTCGGCCTCATTGATATCACCAGACTAGATTACATCTTCTATCTAAACTCCAGCATCAAACAATTTCTCAAATGTGGAGAGCGACTGTGTGATCAAATAACGCTTCAGATGAGATTGAAGATTCTTGACTAGAATCCTCACTTTTTTTTGTTGGTTTGTCATTTTAGCCGCCTTTCCCCTCCACCTAGTTAGAAAGTTCACAAACGACTCCCTTCTTTCTTGTCGAGGGGTCTCTAGCTTCCGAGTGGTTACATCCAGTTAGACATTATAGCTGTATTGGCCAACAAAAGCTGTGGCGATGTCCTCCCATGTTCTGGTCTTTGCTACATCGAGGGAGTGAAACCATTTCTGGGCTGCTCCAGAAAGAGATCGGTGAAAGAGCTGGGCCTTCAACTGGTCATCAATTTCCATTGGTGACGAGGTACCAACATACATTCGGAGATGAATTTCGGGATCTCCAGTTATGTCAAACTTCTCCATCTCAGGCATTTTGAATTTTTTTGGAAGCTTAGTGTCTGAGAACAAACGAAGTCCCTCTACATCCAGCATATATTACTCCACTCTTTTTGCCTTCCTCAAGACTTTCTCCATACGATCAATTTTCTCTACCAGCGTGAACTCCCTGGACTGAGCAGTGTTCTCTTCTTCTACCACAACTAGGCGCGGAACCCGAGGTGGCACAACAACTTGCGGTGCATCTTGTCCTTGGTTATCATCTCAAAAATTTTCATCGTTCTCATTCGTATCATCCGGCTATCTATTTATGCCTGGCAGGCAGGCTTGAATTGCTCGGATCTGCGCTTGGCACTGATTTTGAGCCTAGGTTTGCTGCTCCATGGCCCTCTGTATTTCAGTGATCGCCCTCATAAGGGCTGTCAGATTAACTTCATTCTTTGCCATTTCAGATGATTTAGCTGGCTGTTTAGATATCCTTAGAGTCTGACTGTCACTGATCTATCCCAGACGCACGTTGACTGTAATCTTCCCTCAATGATCATAACCCAAAAAAAACCTGGATCCAAAAGCAAAATAACTAGTATCAAACATTGCATGGACAAGAATTCTGATGTTAGGTAGCAAATGTCTCAGATACCCAAAATAGTAAACCATAATCAGACAATCACTGAAACTGAAGCAATGCCCCTACTAGGCCCATACTAGCAACATAACAACTGAACACCCAAGAACCAGGATGATGGCTAAGATGGAAAATAACCAAATTCTAGAGGGAAGGTTTATCTGAAGAATCTAAATAGAGAAACAGGCAACACTCCGGCAAGAAAACAAAACTAGGCCGAAGGGACCAGTTTTATCTAAGATTCAAAGGAAAAACGAGTAGCATAACTGTAGAAAAATAGAACTAGTTCAGATGAGTCTAACAAGGGTAAGCGAGCCTAAACGAAAATAGGGGACAAAATAAACACCCCGGGAGAAACTTGGAAAAGGGAAAAGCTACACTAAAGACACAGAAAACAGGCATGACCCCGAGAAGAACACTCTAGCAAGAAAACCCAACATGGCAAAGAATAAAAATTGGGCAAGGACCAGAGGGAAAAGCTAGCCTAAACAACAAGGGATAACATAAAACCCAGACCGAACCCGAAAAAAGAACTAGCCTAAGCCAAATAAACAATCCTAACAAACGCAAACAAAACATATAATGAACAAAATACATAATCCTACTGGGATTAGTAGCACCTAATGGAATGTTCTAAACTACTATATGCAAAAGGCCGATTTTGGTCAATAATCAGGGCACCTTCTGAATAGAGCCGGGTATATACCTCCCATGCCTAGAGTGGTGCAGGACATGGTCAAACGGTACGCCCGAACTCTTTTACTACACCTTTGAAAGCGTACAGTCAGTAAGGCTTGCCCGTCTTCTCAACAATCCCCAAAACGATATATGCGAGAATGCAAATGAAAAATTCTTATTAAGAACCAATTATGTTTTCAAGTCTAACCCTCTTATTTAATTTTATAAACCAATCTCCAGCGGAGTCATCAAAAAATACTGTGGCGCTGAGATTTTAGGATTTTTAAAATGGTAAAAAATAAAGAGTTCAAAAGATGTTTGAAAAATATTTTAACACCTTGAAAGCCAAATTTAAAAAATCTCTTTTTGTTAAAAATAGAGTCTCCACTTGATTTTTGAGAAAAATCAAGAAAAACAAAAATGGTTACTGATCTTTAAAACGTTTAGCCAGAGAAAAAGTCGGGGACTAAGGTACAAATCGGGGAAGGTGTTAGGCACCCCATTCACTTAACCATAACGTTGGCCTAAACTAATCATCATTGGTTGATAAGATTTTTCAAATGCATGACAATAAAGAAAATAGAGTTAAAGAGAGAACATTCAAAATCAAATAAAAAAATACATAACATATGTATATAGAACGCCAAAACAAAGCAAATAAGAAAAGAAAATCTTAAGTCCCATGACATGCAATTTCTATCTAAAAGATACATGGAGCAAACCCTCATACAATATTATTAAAATAACCTAAACTAACATAATTCAAATAAAAGAATAAAAATATGCTAAAAGTCTCTAAAACCAAATATGCTAAATATGGACATGAACTTTGCCAACATTATTATCAAAATCCTAACCTAATTTAAATATGCTTCCAAATGAAATAAACAAAATATTTTCTAATTTTACTATATTAATCATGTGTGTTATCAAATTATCTAAAGACAACTAAAATGAAAATAAAAAGTCTGGTAAGAGAACACCTAATGATTTGAGAAAATAAAAATAAAATGTACAAAAGAAAATTAAGCTAAAATGAAAGCTTAGGAAATACTATTAAACTAATCAAAAAAATCTAACTATTTTATATTTTATATGTTTAAACAAAAGAAAAGAAAAAAAATGAAATGAACAAGAGGGTTTCAATTATTATTAAAAAAAATTATACTACCATTTAAAAGATGAAAATAAGAAAAGTGAGAAGAATATTAACTAGCATAAAAGGCTTTTTGTGTTTTTGGGGGTTAACAAAATAAAAGAAAAAAAAGAGTACTATGAAAAGAAAATAAAGTTAATATTTAAAGAAAAAGAAAAGGACAAAAGAAATAGAAATATTATAAGGTAAATAAAGCTAATAATAAAAATAAAATAAAATAAAATAAAATAAAATGGTAGAAAAGAAAATTACACTAATATTAAAAGAAAAGAAAAAGAAAAGGTAAATAAATGCTAATAAAGGAACATTAAACTAATACTAGCTAAAAGAAAAGAAAAGGAAAAGAAAATAAATGCTCGAACATTAAACTAACATTACAAGAAAAGAAAAGAAAAAAAAATACAATATAAGAATTATATAAGTGTAATATTGACAATTACAACCATGTACATGTAAGCGCTTGGATTATAACCATAACGACATCATTTAGTCGTATTACTAAATTATGTTAACACTATTTAATGATTTAATAAGTTTAATGCAAATGAACAAATAAACAAAACAAATAAGCTAAATAAACTAAAACTTGAATTCAAACATAAATATAGCAACTATAATCAATGTAAGAACGTAGTTAAGATGAAATAATAAAATTAATCCGGTCACTCTAAAGAGGTAGAAAATTGAGCTAGAAGGACTGGGGATCCAAGCAAAGTACCTGAATTGCTAAGGAATCCCCGAGTCGGAGAATGGTGATGGGCAATTCGGTTCTCGGTCGATGATCTAAGCTAGGATTTCAGAACTTCGGTATCAGGGGTTCAGCTCTTGGTACTTCGACAGGGTTTCAGTGTCGGGGCTCGAGATTGCTCAACGAATTGGAAGAGCTTCTCTCTCTAAAATTTTATCCTTCTCCTCTAAAAACGTACCAGGGGTACAGTATTTATAAAATTCTTTAACCAACGAAATGCTGGCACGTTTTCGGACACGTTAGGGTTTTTCAAGGTGGCGCCACTATGCAAGTTGGCGGTCGCCAGGTTAGAGATGGCGGTCGATACTTCAGGAGAGTTTCCACAAGCTTCTTACGGCGATTACCACTATGCAAGTTGGCGATCGCCAGGTTGGAGTTGGCGGTCATCGGGTATGGACATAGCGATCGGCACAAAAAGTGGAAGCTTCCAAGAGGTTCTATTGACGGTCGCCATAATGAACATGGCAACCCCAAGGTTCCAACATGGCAGTTCAATGATGATTTCACTGGTTTGAAGGTGATGACCATTGGGTTTAAATACTGACCTTAGATCATTTCTCGAGGATCGTACTGAAGCACCATTCCAATCGTTTTCGTCATCAGATTCACCTAAGATTAGGTGGGGTCAAATTGGGGTGTCTACAGTACCATATCTAGATCTAACAGGAAGTTCCTAAGCTAAATGGCTACCTTAGCTGCTTTAAAAGCTACTAGGTACTCGGCCTCCATAGTGGAATTAGTAATGCAAGACTACTTGATACTCCTCCAACTAATTGCTTCACCTCTTAAAGTAAACACATGTCATGAGTTAGACTTACGAGAATCCTTGTCAGACTAAAAATCTGAGTCTGTGTACCTAAATGGTACTAGACTGTATGCCTGGTAAACTAATATATAATCCTTAGTCCTTTTCAAGTACTTGATTATATTTTTTACTGCAGTCCAATGCTCCTGCCCTGAGTTAGATTGATATCTACTAACCATGCCAACGACAAAGCAGATGCTGGGTCTAGTGCAAAGCATAGCATATATGAGGTTTCCTATTGCCGAAGCATAAGGAATCACCTTCATCTTTTGTATCTCAACAGGTGTCTTAGGATACTGATTATTGGATAGAGTGATTCCATACCTAAAGGGGAGAAACCCTTTCTTAGAATCCTGTATGCTAAAACGATCAAGGATATCATCGATATACTTTGCTTGTGATAAGTTCAACATCTTTTTTTTTGATCTCGCATAAGCTTGATCCCAAGGATGTGACCGGCTTCTCCCAAGTCCTTCATAACGAACTGCCCAGTTAACCATACTTTAACCGTAGATAATGCCCCCAGATCATTTTCGATGAGTAAGATATCGTCTACATAAAGTACTAGGAAGATCACCACGCTTCCATCACACTTGTTGTACACATAGGACTCATCCGGACATCGATCAAAATCATAAGACTTAATGGCTTGATCAAACCGAATGTTTCAAGTCCTCGATGCCTACTTAAGTCCATAAATGGATCTCTTAAGCTTACATAACATGTGTTCCTGGCCCTTTGCAATGAATTCGTTTGGTTGTATCAAATAGATACACTCATCAAGACTTCCGTTAAGGAAAGCTGTCTTGACATTTATTTGCCAGATTTCGTAATCAAAATGAGCGGCAATAGATAAGAGAATTCGGATAGACTTGTGCATTGCTACCGGCAAAAAGGTTTCCTCATAATGGATCCCTTCTTTTTGAGTGAACTCTTCAGCAACAAGCCTAGCTTTGAAGGTTTAAACCTTTCCGTCTACTCCTCTCTCTCACTTGTAGATCCACTTGTATCCAATGGGTTTTTTTCCTTCGGGTGGTTGTACAAGTTTCTAGACCTAATTAGAATACATAGATTTCATCTCCAAATTCATAACCCTTTGCTAAAGATGTGCATATTTGTTTTGAAGGGCATCATTGTAGTTACATGGCTCGGTATCTAGTTCTGTCAAGATCTTGTCAAAAGACTCTCCCAAAAACATATATCGGTCAGGTTGATGAACAACCCTCCCACTGCAACGAGACACTGCTTGTGTTTGTGTACTAACAGTAACGCGCTGTACAAAATCAGAACTGTGAGACCCTATACCGTTTTAATTTTGTTATATATCATCGATGCATGGTTTATGTTTTGGAGTTATAGAACAGCATGTATAGAGGTGTTTTATGCTTTCTCGAACCTTCTTTAGGCTTGTTTGGTTGGCCTTAGAACACAAAACCCGAGACCAAAATAGTAGGCTGTTCGGTCCACTGAACTGGTGAGTTCGGTCAACAGAACTGAAAACCAGTAGGTTGAGAACCTTGGGTTTAGTCGACTGGGGGGCTTAGTCCAACCGACTGAACCATTTTTCTTGAGTTCGGTCGACTGAACTCAAG